>JAVGWX010000102.1:0-216317 GCA_036924085.1 Ariolimax columbianus | reverse complement strand
GTTTAGCTCGCCGAGAGTCCCTATCTGTTCTTAGCTCGCCGAGAGTCCCTATCTGTTTAGCTCGCCGAGAGTCCCTATCTGTTTAGCTCGCCGAGAGTCCCTATCTGTTTAGCTCGCCGAGAGTCCCTATCTGTTTAGCTCGCCGAGAGTCCCTATCTGTTTAGCTCGCCGAGAGTCCCTATCTGTTTAGCTCGCCGAGAGTCCCTATCTGTTTAGCTCGCCGAGAGTCCCTATCTGTTTAGCTCGCCGAGAGTCCCTATCTGTTTAGCTCGCCGAGAGTCCCTATCTGTTTAGCTCGCCGAGAGTCCCTATCTGTTTAGCTCGCCGAGAGTCCCTATCTGTTTAGCTCGCCGAGAGTCCCTATCTGTTTAGCTCGCCGAGAGTCCCTATCTGTTTAGCTCGCCGAGAGTCCCTATCTGTTTAGCTCGCCGAGAGTCCCTATCTGTTTAGCTCGCCGAGAGTCCCTATCTGTTTAGCTCGCCGAGAGTCCCTATCTGTTTAGCTCGCCGAGAGTCCCTATCTGTTTAGCTCGCCGAGAGTCCCTATCTGTTTAGCTCGCCGAGAGTCCCTATCTGTTTAGCTCGCCGAGAGTCCCTATCTGTTTAGCTCGCCGAGAGTCCCTATCTGTTTAGCTCGCCGAGAGTCCCTATCTGTTTAGCTCGCCGAGAGTCCCTATCTGTTTAGCTCGCCGAGAGTCCCTATCTGTTTAGCTCGCCGAGAGTCCCTATCTGTTTAGCTCGCCGAGAGTCCCTATCTGTTTAGCTCGCCGAGAGTCCCTGTCTGTTTAGCTCGCCGAGAGTCCCTGTCTGTTTAGCTCGCCGAGAGTCCCTGTCTGTTTAGCTCGCCGAGAGTCCCTGTCTGTTTAGCTCGCCGAGAGTCCCTGTCTGTTTAGCTCGCCGAGAGTCCCTGTCTGTTTAGCTCGCCGAGAGTCCCTATCTGTTTAGCTCGCCGAGAGTCCCTATCTGTTTAGCTCGCCGAGAGTCCCTATCTGTTTAGCTCGCCGAGAGTCCCTATCTGTTTAGCTCGCCGAGAGTCCCTATCTGTTTAGCTCGCCGAGAGTCCCTATCTGTTTAGCTCGCCGAGAGTCCCTATCTGTTTAGCTCGCCGAGAGTCCCTATCTGTTTAGCTCGCCGAGAGTCCCTATCTGTTTAGCTCGCCGAGAGTCCCTATCTGTTTAGCTCGCCGAGAGTCCCTATCTGTTTAGCTCGCCGAGAGTCCCTATCTGTTTAGCTCGCCGAGAGTCCCTATCTGTTTAGCTCGCCGAGAGTCCCTATCTGTTTAGCTCGCCGAGAGTCCCTATCTGTTTAGCTCGCCGAGAGTCCCTATCTGTTTAGCTCGCCGAGAGTCCCTATCTGTTTAGCTCGCCGAGAGTCCCTATCTGTTTAGCTCGCCGAGAGTCCCTATCTGTTTAGCTCGCCGAGAGTCCCTATCTGTTTAGCTCGCCGAGAGTCCCTATCTGTTTAGCTCGCCGAGAGTCCCTATCTGTTTAGCTCGCCGAGAGTCCCTATCTGTTTAGCTCGCCGAGAGTCCCTATCTGTTTAGCTCGCCGAGAGTCCCTATCTGTTTAGCTCGCCGAGAGTCCCTATCTGTTTAGCTCGCCGAGAGTCCCTATCTGTTTAGCTCGCCGAGAGTCCCTATCTGTTTAGCTCGCCGAGAGTCCCTATCTGTTTAGCTCGCCGAGAGTCCCTATCTGTTTAGCTCGCCGAGAGTCCCTATCTGTTTAGCTCGCCGAGAGTCCCTATCTGTTTAGCTCGCCGAGAGTCCCTATCTGTTTAGCTCGCCGAGAGTCCCTATCTGTTTAGCTCGCCGAGGGTCCCTATCTGTTTAGCTCGCCGAGAGTCCCTATCTGTTTAGCTCGCCGAGAGTCCCTATCTGTTTAGCTCGCCGAGAGTCCCTATCTGTTTAGCTCGCCGAGAGTCCCTATCTGTTTAGCTCGCCGAGAGTCCCTATCTGTTTAGCTCGCCGAGAGTCCCTATCTGTTTAGCTCGCCGAGAGTCCCTATCTGTTTAGCTCGCCGAGAGTCCCTATCTGTTTAGCTCGCCGAGAGTCCCTATCTGTTTAGCTCGCCGAGAGTCCCTATCTGTTTAGCTCGCCGAGAGTCCCTATCTGTTTAGCTCGCCGAGAGTCCCTATCTGTTTAGCTCGCCGAGAGTCCCTATCTGTTTAGCTCGCCGAGAGTCCCTATCTGTTTAGCTCGCCGAGAGTCCCTATCTGTTTAGCTCGCCGAGAGTCCCTATCTGTTTAGCTCGCCGAGAGTCCCTATCTGTTTAGCTCGCCGAGAGTCCCTATCTGTTTAGCTCGCCGAGAGTCCCTATCTGTTTAGCTCGCCGAGAGTCCCTATCTGTTTAGCTCGCCGAGAGTCCCTATCTGTTTAGCTCGCCGAGAGTCCCTATCTGTTTAGCTCGCCGAGAGTCCCTATCTGTTTAGCTCGCCGAGAGTCCCTATCTGTTTAGCTCGCCGAGAGTCCCTAAATGTTTAGCTCGCCGAGAGTCCCTATCTGTTTAGCTCGCCGAGAGTCCCTATCTGTTTAGCTCGCCGAGAGTCCCTATCTGTTTAGCTCGCCGAGAGTCCCTATCTGTTTAGCTCGCCGAGAGTCCCTATCTGTTTAGCTCGCCGAGAGTCCCTATCTGTTTAGCTCGCCGAGAGTCCCTATCTGTTTAGCTCGCCGAGAGTCCCTATCTGTTTAGCTCGCCGAGAGTCCCTATTTGTTTAGCTCGCCGAGAGTCCCTATCTGTTTAGCTCGCCGAGAGTCCCTATCTGTTTAGCTCGCCGAGAGTCCCTATCTGTTTAGCTCGCCGAGAGTCCCTATCTGTTTAGCTCGCCGAGAGTCCCTATCTGTTTAGCTCGCCGAGAGTCCCTATCTGTTTAGCTCGCCGAGAGTCCCTATCTGTTTAGCTCGCCGAGAGTCCCTATCTGCTTAGCTCGCCGAGAGTCCCTATCTGCTTAGCTCGCCGAGAGTCCCTATCTGCTTAGCTCGCCGAGAGTCCCTATCTGCTTAGCTCGCCGAGAGTCCCTATCTGCTTAGCTCGCCGAGAGTCCCTATCTGCTTAGCTCGCCGAGAGTCCCTATCTGCTTAGCTCGCCGAGAGTCCCTATCTGCTTAGCTCGCCGAGAGTCCCTATCTGTTTAGCTCGCCGAGAGTCCCTATCTGTTTAGCTCGCCGAGAGTCCCTATCTGTTTAGCTCGCCGAGAGTCCCTATCTGTTTAGCTCGCCGAGAGTCCCTATCTGTTTAGCTCGCCGAGAGTCCCTATCTGTTTAGCTCGCCGAGAGTCCCTATCTGTTTAGCTCGCCGAGAGTCCCTATCTGTTTAGCTCGCCGAGAGTCCCTATCTGTTTAGCTCGCCGAGAGTCCCTATCTGTTTAGCTCGCCGAGAGTCCCTATCTGTTTAGCTCGCCGAGAGTCCCTATCTGTTTAGCTCGCCGAGAGTCCCTATCTGTTTAGCTCGCCGAGAGTCCCTATCTGTTTAGCTCGCCGAGAGTCCCTATCTGTTTAGCTCGCCGAGAGTCCCTATCTGTTTAGCTCGCCGAGAGTCCCTATCTGTTTAGCTCGCCGAGAGTCCCTATCTGTTTAGCTCGCCGAGAGTCCCTATCTGTTTAGCTCGCCGAGAGTCCCTATCTGTTTAGCTCGCCGAGAGTCCCTATCTGTTTAGCTCCTGAGAGTCCCTATCTGTTTAGCTCGCCGAGAGTCCCTATCTGTTTAGCTCGCCGAGGGTCCCTATCTGTTTAGCTCGCCGAGGGTCCCTATCTGTTTAACTCGCCGAGGGTCCCTATCTGTTTAGCTCGCCGAGAGTCCCTATCTGTTTAGCTCGCCGAGAGTCCCTATCTGTTTAGCTCGCCGAGAGTCCCTATCTGTTTAGCTCGCCGAGGGTCCCTATCTGTTTAGCTCGCCGAGGGTCCCTATCTGTTTAGCTCGCCGAGAGTCCCTATCTGTTTAGCTCGCCGAGAGTCCCTATCTGTTTAGCTCGCCGAGAGTCCCTATCTGTTTAGCTCGCCGAGAGTCCCTATCTGTTTAGCTCGCCGAGAGTCCCTATCTGTTTAGCTCGCCGAGAGTCCCTATCTGTTTAGCTCGCCGAGAGTCCCTAAATGTTTAGCTCGCCGAGAGTCCCTATCTGTTTAGCTCGCCGAGAGTCCCTATCTGTTTAGCTCGCCGAGAGTCCCTATCTGTTTAGCTCGCCGAGAGTCCCTATCTGTTTAGCTCGCCGAGAGTCCCTATCTGTTTAGCTCGCCGAGAGTCCCTATCTGTTTAGCTCGCCGAGAGTCCCTATCTGTTTAGCTCGCCGAGAGTCCCTATTTGTTTAGCTCGCCGAGAGTCCCTATCTGTTTAGCTCGCCGAGAGTCCCTATCTGTTTAGCTCGCCGAGAGTCCCTATCTGTTTAGCTCGCCGAGAGTCCCTATCTGTTTAGCTCGCCGAGAGTCCCTATCTGTTTAGCTCGCCGAGAGTCCCTATCTGTTTAGCTCGCCGAGAGTCCCTATCTGTTTAGCTCGCCGAGAGTCCCTATCTGCTTAGCTCGCCGAGAGTCCCTATCTGCTTAGCTCGCCGAGAGTCCCTATCTGCTTAGCTCGCCGAGAGTCCCTATCTGCTTAGCTCGCCGAGAGTCCCTATCTGCTTAGCTCGCCGAGAGTCCCTATCTGCTTAGCTCGCCGAGAGTCCCTATCTGCTTAGCTCGCCGAGAGTCCCTATCTGCTTAGCTCGCCGAGAGTCCCTATCTGTTTAGCTCGCCGAGAGTCCCTATCTGTTTAGCTCGCCGAGAGTCCCTATCTGTTTAGCTCGCCGAGAGTCCCTATCTGTTTAGCTCGCCGAGAGTCCCTATCTGTTTAGCTCGCCGAGAGTCCCTATCTGTTTAGCTCGCCGAGAGTCCCTATCTGTTTAGCTCGCCGAGAGTCCCTATCTGTTTAGCTCGCCGAGAGTCCCTATCTGTTTAGCTCGCCGAGAGTCCCTATCTGTTTAGCTCGCCGAGAGTCCCTATCTGTTTAGCTCGCCGAGAGTCCCTATCTGTTTAGCTCGCCGAGAGTCCCTATCTGTTTAGCTCGCCGAGAGTCCCTATCTGTTTAGCTCGCCGAGAGTCCCTATCTGTTTAGCTCGCCGAGAGTCCCTATCTGTTTAGCTCGCCGAGAGTCCCTATCTGTTTAGCTCGCCGAGAGTCCCTATCTGTTTAGCTCGCCGAGAGTCCCTATTTGTTTAGCTCGCCGAGAGTCCCTATCTGTTTAGCTCGCCGAGAGTCCCTATCTGTTTAGCTCGCCGAGAGTCCCTATCTGTTTAGCTCGCCGAGAGTCCCTATCTGTTTAGCTCGCCGAGAGTCCCTATCTGTTTAGCTCGCCGAGAGTCCCTATCTGTTTAGCTCGCCGAGAGTCCCTATCTGTTTAGCTCGCCGAGAGTCCCTATCTGCTTAGCTCGCCGAGAGTCCCTATCTGCTTAGCTCGCCGAGAGTCCCTATCTGCTTAGCTCGCCGAGAGTCCCTATCTGCTTAGCTCGCCGAGAGTCCCTATCTGCTTAGCTCGCCGAGAGTCCCTATCTGCTTAGCTCGCCGAGAGTCCCTATCTGCTTAGCTCGCCGAGAGTCCCTATCTGCTTAGCTCGCCGAGAGTCCCTATCTGTTTAGCTCGCCGAGAGTCCCTATCTGTTTAGCTCGCCGAGAGTCCCTATCTGTTTAGCTCGCCGAGAGTCCCTATCTGTTTAGCTCGCCGAGAGTCCCTATCTGTTTAGCTCGCCGAGAGTCCCTATCTGTTTAGCTCGCCGAGAGTCCCTATCTGTTTAGCTCGCCGAGAGTCCCTATCTGTTTAGCTCGCCGAGAGTCCCTATCTGTTTAGCTCGCCGAGAGTCCCTATCTGTTTAGCTCGCCGAGAGTCCCTATCTGTTTAGCTCGCCGAGAGTCCCTATCTGTTTAGCTCGCCGAGAGTCCCTATCTGTTTAGCTCGCCGAGAGTCCCTATCTGTTTAGCTCGCCGAGAGTCCCTATCTGTTTAGCTCGCCGAGAGTCCCTATCTGTTTAGCTCGCCGAGAGTCCCTATCTGTTTAGCTCGCCGAGAGTCCCTATCTGTTTAGCTCGCCGAGAGTCCCTATCTGTTTAGCTCGCCGAGAGTCCCTATCTGTTTAGCTCGCCGAGAGTCCCTATCTGTTTAGCTCGCCGAGAGTCCCTATCTGTTTAGCTCGCCGAGAGTCCCTATCTGTTTAGCTCGCCGAGAGTCCCTATCTGTTTAGCTCGCCGAGAGTCCCTATCTGTTTAGCTCGCCGAGAGTCCCTATCTGTTTAGCTCGCCTAGGGTCCCTATCTGTTTAGCTCGCCGAGAGTCCCTATCTGTTTAGCTCGCCGAGAGTCCCTATCTGTTTAGCTCGCCGAGAGTCCCTATCTGTTTAGCTCGCCGAGAGTCCCTATCTGTTTAGCTCGCCGAGAGTCCCTATCTGTTTAGCTCGCCGAGAGTCCCTATCTGTTTAGCTCGCCTAGGGTCCCTATCTGTTTAGCTCGCCGAGAGTCCCTATCTGTTTAGCTCGCCGAGAGTCCCTATCTGTTTAGCTCACCGAGAGTCCCTATCTGTTTAGCTCGCCGAGAGTCCCTATCTGTTTAGCTCGCCGAGAGTCCCTATCTGTTTAGCTCGCCGAGAGTCCCTATCTGTTTAGCTCGCCGAGAGTCCCTAACTGCTTAGCTTTCCGAGAGTCCCTATCTGCTTAGCTCGCCGAGAGTCCCTATCTGCTTAGCTCGCAGAGAGTCCCTATCTGCTTAGCTCGCTGAGAGTCCCTATCTGCTTAGCTCGCCGAGAGTCCATATCTGCTTAGCTCGCCGAGAATCCTTATCTGTTTAGCTCGCCGATAGTCCCTATCTGTTTAGCTCGCCGAGAGTCCCTATCTGTTTAGCTCGCCGAGAGTCCCTATCTGTTTAGCTCGCCCACATTTACTTGCTCTTCATACAGGATATTCTTAAACTCTAATTTGTTACTGTAACCATCTCTTTTGCTGTTGATGCCGTCAGCATTCCAGTGCATTATTTTAAGTGGTCTTTCCTTTGTTTTTGTTTAGCCAGTAGCTCTATTCACCTTGCCTCCTGACTCCATGAGGCATCCGAGAAGGACCTCCAGTAAAATAATTTGGGCCCTTTCCAGACAGGGGACTCGGCACTGTACCTGCCTGGTTGTCCACCACAGGCTAAGCGCCATAACAGTTTGCAGATGTAGGCATACTTTCATGTTGCACGTTTATGTGGCATCCTGATTCTATGGTGCGCCTTTTTGCTGGTTACCTCCTTCTTCAGCACCATGTCTTGCTAGGGCAAACTGTGGTCTTGCTCAGGGTGCCTTGTTCAACCAGGGATGCTCCCTGAGCAAGGTCTCAATGGGGATCAGGACATGTCTACCCACCAGTGTGCCCCTTTACCAAACTTTTGAACCTATAGTCAGAAGATATTGCCACCAAAAAACATTACATTACCAAACTTTTGAACCTACGGTCAGAAGTTTTTGCCACCACAAAAAAATACTTTAAAAAACCTGAGTGCACAGAACACAGGCCTTCAACTGAGCATCCTCACTACACTTGACCTCTGATGACACCGTCTATAGCTCCCAGCATTGTCTGTTTGGCTGTGGTGGATTTACTCCCAATCATATCTCATGTCCAAGTGGAAGGACTGGGAAAGCTTTCTATGCTGGAGACTCGTTTACTCAGCCATGCTGAAATTGAATAGAAAGTGTGCAAAGTCTAAGGGCTAGGAACAACAATCTCAAATTAGACACTAGTGTAGACAATTTATTCATAACATATAAAACAATTATCTAACATAAATCTAACAAAATGTGACAGTCAAAAAGTAACGATGATATAACTACACTACATGGAAGAAATCAAAGTCCCATCTTTCAGTTCCAAACACGACAAACCAGAGTTAATAGCCACTTGAAATAATCCCCAGCACCTGCCATTGTGCTAACATTGCGCTCACCCTGATAAAACAGTTTGACATCTACTCATTGAGTGCAAGGCGCTTGCAGACACGAAGAAAAGATTCTTACAAGCACTGCCAACAATTGCCAACATTGTACGGAACAGTGAAACAATTGAAGAAGACCTGTATCTATATAAGAATGGCATTTGGCTGCTCAGCAGCTATGGGATAACAATTACAGTATGATTAGGTCTTTACAGTCTATTTGACATGTGCGCATAACATGTGTTTCTCTATGATTCAACCAAAACCTATATCTAGCTTATAACTGATGGCGGTTATGGCCAGGTTCAGTACTCACCTCATCTGATATCATTGTTTGTATCATCCATAGTTACCTGTATCATCCGTAGCGGTCTGTATCATCCGTGTCCGCCTGTTTCATCCGTAGCCGCATGTCTTTGATGCTGTGTGAGATCAATGCATTTTCTAACAGGCATCTCCAGTTTTGCTTGGAGATCTGTGCATTCACAAATTAGACACCATTACAGATAATTAATCAAGCAGAAAACCCATATTATGTTTGAGATTAAACAATGAAACTATAAAGTTAGATGTCCCCAAACAAGGAACACAATTCGGGTGGGGGGATAGGTCATTTCTCCTTAAGTAAGGTTTAAGTTACAAAAGGTCTGAACCATGAGGATGTGGAAGGCATAGAGTTGTTAAGAGACAGGTATTTGGAGAATGGTTTCACATTTGACATCGCATACACCGAAGCAGCTTCAATAGATGATTTGCACATTTTTTTTAAAAACCAAGTCTTCTTTTTGTGTTCAGGCATTTTGGTCATGCTAGATTTGTAGTGTAGTCGTGTCGCTAGGACGAAATCCACAGTCCTCTCCAGATCTGAGTGGCAGCCCCACAGCGTCTGCATCACCTTGGCTCCCTCTGGCCAGGTTTGCTATCGTAGGTCTCTGTCTGTATATGGGGCAGTCCAGGCCTGTAGAATGTACTCAGGGGTCTGGCCTCCGATTCCACATTAGCAGTTATTTGTGTGTGACATCTTGAGCCAATGTAGGTGACCCAATAGTCTGCAGTGGTCTGTTCACAGGAGAAAAAGATAGTGGTTTGTTGGTGTCTGTAGAGTTCGTAAATTCCTTCTTTCATTTAGTTGTTTAGTTGTTTGAGGTGAACCTACTCTGTGGCGAACCTACTGTTTGTGGCGAACCTACTCTGTTTGTTGCGAACCTACTGTTTGTGGCGAACCTACTCTGTTTGTGGCGAACCTACTGTTTGTGGCGAACCTACTGTTTGTGGCGAACCTACTCTGTTTGTGGCGAACCTACTCTGTTTGTGGCGAACCTACTCTGTGTGTGGCGAACCTACTCTGTTTGTTGCGAACCTACTGTTTGTGGCGAACCTACTGTTTGTGGCAAACCTACTCTGTTTGTGGCGAACCTACTCTGTTTGTGGCGAACCTACTCTGTTTGTGGCGAACGTACTCTGTTTGTGGCGAACGTACTCTGTTTGTGGCGAACGTACTCTGTTTGTGGCGAACGTACTCTGGTTGTGGCGAACGTACTCTGGTTGTGGCGAACCTACTCTGTTTATGGCGAACCTACTGTGGCGAACCTACTCTGTTTGTGGCGAACCTACCCTGTTTATGGTGAACCTACTGTTTTTGGCGAACCTACTCTGTTTGTGGCGAACCTACTCTGTTTGTGGCGAACCTACTCTGTTTGTGGCGAACCTACTCTGTTTGTGGCGAACCTACTCTGTTTGTGGCGAATCTACTCTGTTTGTGGCGAACCTACTCTGTTTGTGGCGAACCTACTCTGTTTGTGGCGAAACTCCTAAATGTTACATATAAAGATTGTGTCACGAACGTAGATATACGACACATCATTAAGTTGTTTTACCAAATTCCAGTTTCCTGGTATTTTTTTCAGAGTTCAGAGACTCCGTTTTCTCTCTTCAACTTCTTCTTCTAGCCTGCAACTTTTCCCCTTTAAAATTTGGCATTATCATGTTGATATTTTTGATGGTGTTCTTGGCATGGACTAATCTCTGCTTGCTCTCTAGATGTTTCTACCTCGTTCTGCAGTTGTTCTACTTCACTGTTCCAGTATGGCCTATATTGTTTGCGAGCCCCTCATAGGTATTGTTTCATGGGAAGCCTGTAGCATGCATCTGCTGAACTTAACTACCTTATTTATGTCATCTGTTGTCAGATCTCTAGTCAGTACACTAGACCGATGTTTGCACATTGACCAATCTGCCTACTTGTAATTCCACAGAGGTAGGGTACTACTCTCCTTGAAGTATTTATTTTCAACAGTTAGAAATACTGGCCTGTGGTCACTACCTCCAAGTTGTTTCCCGACAATGCGTGTAATGTTCCATTCCATGCACGTTGAGTGGAATGCCAAATCTGGTGTAGAAGTGGTGTGCCATGATCTCGAGTAGAAGGTCGGTGGGTCAGTCGGCTGGTTAATCAAGATAAGCCCATTGTCATCCTGCCAGTTTTCTAACTCCTAGCCCCTTCTATCCATTTGATCAGAGCCCCAGCTCTGCGAGTGGCTATTGAAGTATCCACACACAATCAGTCTTTCCTTTGTTGCCAGTGCACGATCACTCGGACAGTAATAATTTAGCAAGTGGAAATCTATACTTTGTCTTGAGATGCATCATCTGGTACTCTGCCCCCTCCATATATACTTCCTGCTGATAAACATTGATGCTATTTCTCACATGTGTCAGTATTCCACACTTCTGCCTGTCTTGTCGGTCAGACTTATAGCACTGGTATCCTCAAATTTTGAGGGCTATATCTTTGTTGAGATGTGTTTCTTGCAAGCAACACACATTGACTTGCTCTTCATACAGGATATTCTTAAGCTCTAATTTGTTACTGTAACCATCTCTTTTGCTGTTGATGCCGCCAGCATTCCAGTGCATTATTTTAAGTGGTCTTTCCTTTGTTTTTGTTTGGCCAGTAGCTCTATTCTCCTTGCCTCCTGACTCCATGAGGCATCCGAGAAGGACCTCCAGTAAAAAAATGTGGGCCCTTTCCAGACAGGGGACCCGGCACTGTACCTGCCTGGTTGTCCACCACAGGCAAAGCGCCCTAACACTTTGCAGATATAGGCATACTTTCATGTTGCACATTTATGTGGCATCCTGATTCTATAGTGCGCCTTTTGGCTGGTTGCCTCCGTCTTCAGCACCATGTCTTGCTAGGGCAAACTGTGGTCTTGCTCAGGGTGCCTTGTTCAACCAGGGATGCTCCCTGAGCGAGGTCTAAATGGGGATCAGGACATGTCTACCCACCAGTGGGCCCCTTTACCAAACTTTTGAACCTATAGTCAGAAGATGTTGCCACCAAAAAACAATACATTACCAAACTTTTGAACCTACGGTCAGAAGTTTTTGCCACCAAAAAAAAATACTTTACCAAACCTGAGTGCCAAGAACACAGGCCTTCAACTGAGCATCCTCGCTACACTTGAGCTCTGATGACACCGTCTATAGCTCCCAGCATTGTCTGTTTGGCTGTGGTGGATTTACTCCCAATCATGTCTCATGTCCAAGTGGAAGGACTGGGAAAGCTTTCTATGCTGGAGACTCATTTACTCAGCCATGCTGAAATTGAATAGAAAGTGTGCAAAGTCTAAGGGCTAGGAACAACAATCTCAAATTAGACACTAGTGTAGACAATTTATTCATAAAATATAAAACAATTATCTAACATAAATCTAACAAAATGTGACAGCCAAAAAGTAACGATGATATAACTACACTACATGGAAGAAATCAAAGTCCCATCGTTCAGTTCCAAATACGACAAACCAGAGTTAATAGCCACTTGAATTAATCCCCAGCACCTGCCATTGTGCTAACATTGCGCTCACCCTGATAAAACAGTTTGACATCTACTCATTGAGTGCAAGGCGCTTGCAGACACGAAGAAAAGATTCTTACAAGCACTGCCAACAATTGCCAACATTGTACGGAACAGTGAAACAATTGAAGAAGACCTGTATCTATATAAGAATGGCATTTGGCTGCTCAGCAGCTATGGGATAACAATTACAGTATGATTAGGTCTTTACAGTCTATTTGACATGTGCGCATAACATGTGTTTCTCTATGATTCAACCAAAACCTATATCTAGCTTATAACTGATGGCGGTTATGGCCAGGTTCAGTACTCACCTCATCTGATATCATTGTCTGTATCATCCATAGTTACCTGTATCATCCGTAGCGGTCTGTATCATCCGTGTCCGCCTGTTTCATCCGTAGCCGCATGTCTTTGATGCTGTGTGAGATCAATGCATTTTCTAACAGGCATCTCCAGTTTTGCTTGGAGATCTGTGCATTCACAAATTAGACACCATTACAGATAATTAATCAAGCAGAAAACCCATATTATGTTTGAGATTAAACAATGAAACTATAAAGTTAGATGTCCCCAAACAAGGAACACAATTCGGGTGGGGGGATAGGTCATTTCTCCTTAAGTAAGGTTTAAGTTACAAAAGGTCTGAACCATGAGGATGTGGAAGGCAGAGAGTTGTTAAGAGACAAGTATTTGGAGAATGGTTTCACATTTGAAATCGCATACACTGAAGCAGCTTCAATAGATGATATGCATATTTTTTTTAAAACCAAGTCTTCTTCTTTTGTGTTCAGGCATTTTGGTCATGCTAGATTTGTAGTGTAGTCCTGTCGCTAGGACGAAATCCACAGTCCTCTCCAGATCTGAGTGGCAGCCCCACAGCGTCTGCATCACCTTGGCTCCCTCTGGCCAGGTTTGCTATCGTAGGTCTCTGTCTGTATATGGGGCAGTCCAGGCCTGTAGAATGTACTCAGGGGTCTGGCCTCCGATTCCACATTAGCAGTTATTTGTGTGTGACATCTTGAGCCAATGTAGGTGACCCAATAGTCTGCACTGGTCTGTTCACAGGAGAAAAAGATGGTGGTTTGTTGGTGTCTGTAGAGTTCGTAAATTCATTCTTTCATTTAGTTGTTTAGTAAAACATACTTATCATACTAACAAAAGGGATCAAGATGCTGAGCAGCGCATGAGCTGCAGTGGTCAGCGACCCATAGCTGACTGCTAGCATCAGGGCCAGCAAACTAGCTGCCAAGACCCTTCTACACCTCCACGCGGTGATCCTGGATAGCAGGCTGCCGCAGGGCCGACTGGCTAAGGAGAAGGGATCGAAGAGGGAATTCTAACCCGGTTCTAAAAAAATGTTTGCTGTAGTCGGATGTGTTGGACCGAAATGTGTAAATATCGCAGTCAAGCTGTAAACTACGCATTCCGTTCTCTGGACTACATTCTGCTACTTAAGCTCTTTCATGGTTTGGTAGCGGGAGATTGAGAGCGAACAAAGAAGAAGAAGATTGGTAGATTGGATAGAGCGGCCCAAAGTTTTGGTATGGAAATAAATGCAGATAAAACAAAGCTCATGACTAATAACATAGAGGGGTTTAAATCTGTAATAGAGGCAAATGGGCAGGAACTTAAGGTGGTAAAACGTTTCAAATATCTGAGATCATTGATCAGTGAAGAGGGATCGAAGCCAGAGGTAATTGCAAGAATAGCACAAACAACAGCGGCGCTGACTCAGCTGAAACCTATATGGCGAGACAATGCAGCTCGCCCTCGGCATAAATGTTAGACTAATGCGCTCTTTGGTGATCTCAATATTTCTGTATGCCTGTGAGACCTGGACCATTACAGCGGATAACCAGAGCAGAATACATGTAATGGAAATGAGGTGCTATAGAAAACCCCTAAATGTTACATATAAAGATCGTGTCACGAACGTAGATATACGACAGTTAAAAACGCTTTTGGTCCTTTTGAAGATCTGTTCACAACAATCAAAAGACGAAAGATGGCCTGGTGCGGGCACGTCGCCAGGTCCAACAGAATTACCAACTCAATACTCTTTGGTTCCATTCCGGGACAGAGAGGGCGAGGACGTCCAAGGAAGAGGTGGGTGGACAACATCACGGAGTGGTCAAGCCTTCGTCCCGGTGAGATACGACAGGCGGCAGCAGACAGAGAAAATGGATTGGGATTTTGGGAGTGTCTTCAAGTGTGCCCCAACGACCTGATGGGTTACGGGATGAACTGAAATCGAAGTGACAGCCATTACGGTAAACATCAATAGTAGCATTAGTACATTTTTCTGCATTTATTTTTTCTAACCAAGGGACGCTGCTACCAGGTGAGTCTACATGTTTGTGCTATTTTTCACCACTATCACCTTCATCTTCTTGTATCTCAAAAACTAACATACATACAATAACACCAACAAGTTCTTTGTTAATATATGTCTCTAGACACACACACACACACACAAATGTTTAAACAAAGTTAGAGGTTCTCAAAATCAACAACCATGTCGGGGTTTGATGTGCTGAAAAATGATGCAGAGACAGGAAATTGACATACTTTTGTAAACTGGAAAGCATAAAGTTAATAATGGTCCTGCCCCCTGCAACAACTGGCTGGGTCAAATTGAAATGACATCATCTTCACTGCACACAGCATGGGACTCGGCCATTCACCATGGTCACGAACGATTGGCACGACAGGCCTTTGTCACCTACCTACCGTTAAAAAAACAAACTTGTAGGAATTTATTCCAATTGCTGGGGTAGTTGAAGGGTTATAAAGGCTGTGGACTAAAGGCCACTTCACCACTGCAGTCACAACATCATGTGCTGGCTATGTTTATTTATTTCACCCCCTACATACAAGCCTGAGTGGTCCGCCAGGGTCTTTCTGTATGACAAGGACAAGAATAGCACCACTGCCTCACAGAGAGCATGTCGTAAGATGCGACTAACTGTGTGACATGGCATAGCACCAACCATGGTTAGGTGGTTTGTTTAGAGCAGCATAGATGGCGTCTAACAGGCTGCGGGTATACTTTGCTCTAGTGTTTGAGTCTATTAAGAGGGACTCGCACATCGGTTAACCACATTCCATTAGCACTTGTCCCAATGCAGCAAAGTATTAAGCTGCTTAAGCCTAGCCCACTAAGCAGGAAGCCATTCTCCCAGCTACATCCAGCTCATACTAGAGCTGGGACCTGCACAGGGACATCTGCCCATGTAGAAGTGCAGGTCAGCTAAGTGGTACATGCACAGGGACATCTGCCCATGTAGAAGTGCAGGTCATAACTGTAGCTTAGCCCAAGTACTGTAGCATAGCCCAGGTGCTGTCACATAATTGTATCATAGCCCAGTTGCTGTCACATAACTGTATCATAGCCTAGGTGCTGTCACATAACTGTAGCATAGTCCAGCTGGTTCAAGTGTTCCTGATTTTTATAAAAGGCCCAACAGCAGCCAGATCTACGGGCAAGTTCAAATTGATGACCAGCAACTTCTCCGAAGATTGTAAAGCATCTCCAAAACCTGGTTTGAGCAAATCATCAGATCTGTGTAAAAAGCTCAGATTGAGCTTGTTACTACACACAATATAAACATGCTGGAAAGAATACCAAAAAAAAAGAGAAGAAAAGCTGATAGTGCAGAATTACAGTTGTGGGGAAAAACCGGCCTATATTGTCTAAAAAAGAGAAGAATTCAAAGTGACAATACAGGTTTATAAGATGATCAGAGGAACAGATAAATTAGACCGTAACAAGTTTTTCAAAATACAATCACAGCATTTTTCTTGGGCTTTCTAATAGTTGTATTGCTCTGAGAGCATCGGTTCAGCACAATTATTGCATCTCTAGCAGCTAATTTGAAATTATTCAGAACACACAATTCTGTGGATTCCATAACAATAAACTCTTTTTAAAAAGTCATATGCACTTGACAACGATTGACATATAAATATTTTACCCCGAAACCTTCTGTTCCAACTTCTGTCTGTTTTCTGCTTGTTTGCCGTTGTACTTGAAAGCAAATGTTGCTTTTGATGTGGTTTTATTATTGAACTCGCCAGAATTCAGTTATTCAAACAGCAAACACTGTTTAAAACAGCTCACGGGATTGTTTTAACTACTAACTAGTGTTCACTGAAAGTATTTTAGAGGGATGTCCCTTCATTTAATGGAAATTTCGCATTTTAGCATTCATTGTCTAGTTTGTTAGATACAACTTACGCACAGTGTTAGGAATTATGTGCAGAGAAATGATTCAAGAACTATTTTTTTTAAACAAAATAAGATTGACATTTTGGGTGAGGGATCGCCGTGATCCCCGTAGTACTGAGCGACACGTGCAGCTTTCTGCTAAAAACAGGCCTCCATTCAATCTCAGAAACACTTGACCGATCTCGAAGCGAACATTATTTTTATTATTTTTATAATTTCATCGACTGATCGAATTTCATTATATCATAATTGTGTTGCAATATTGAAGCGCTGCTGGGGAAGTTATCAAAGTCTTTAATTTTAACAAATTCTCCAAATAAATTTCACAATATTGCCCCCAAAATAAAAGTAAAGCTTCTTGTCTTCGGTTTTGTACCTAGCGTAAAACATTCAGCTGCGCACCTTATCGATAGGTGTCTGTATTTTCAAGTGCAAGATTTGGCCTTAAGGTACATACTATGGGAGAAGGACACAAACACACACGCGCGCGCGCAGACATACATACATGCATATCTACAAAACAGAATCAACCAAGCAACGACTCTCACACCATTGCAAGCGCCACTATTGTTTGTGCTATTCTGGCCAACACTTCACATTTTGATCCTTCATCACTGACAATCGACCCAAGATATTTAAAACGGTACAAAACCTCATTGCAAGAAAATGACATATGTAAATGCAAAATGCGCCATTGAAGCGGAAAATGAAACCCTTAAAATCTTATATTGTCACTTTTATACACACCAGACATCGTTTCCCACTTCCGTTTACTAAATTTAAAACTAGCGAGGTAAGACATTCATATCCTTGTTGAAAGTTTGGTAAATTTTACTGTTATTTATACAAATATTCAGTGTGAATTCGACAGTATTGAAAATGGCAACGCTCACCTCAGGTAAAACTAGTAATAGGATAGGCCTCGTCGTTGAGCTGAGCCTACTGTCGTCCATATCGGAATTAGATTGTTGACTTCTCATCTCTTCAAACATCTTTATAGCTTGATCTGCAGATAATTCCTAACACTGTGCGTAAGTTGTATCTAACAAACTAGACAATGAATGCTAAAATGCGAAATTTCCATTAAATGAAGGGACATCCCTCTAAAATACTTTCAGTGAACACTAGTTAGTAGTTAAAACAATCCCGTGAGCTGTTTTAAACAGTGTTTGCTGTTTGAATAACTGAATTCTGGCGAGTTCAATAATAAAACCACATCAAAAGCAACATTTGCTTTCAAGTACAACGGCAAACAAGCAGAAAACAGACAGAAGTTGGAACAGAAGGTTTCGGGGTAAAATATTTAAATGTCAATCGTTGTCAAGTGCATATGACTTTTTAAAAAGAGTTTATTGTTATGGAATCCACAGAATTGTGTGTTCTGAATAATTTCAAATTAGCTGCTAGAGATGCAATAATTGTGCTGAACCGATGCTCTCAGAGCAATACAACTATTAGAAAGCCCAAGAAAAATGCTGTGATTGTATTTTGAAAAACTTGTTACGGTCTAATTTATCTGTTCCTCTGATCATCTTATAAACCTGTATTGTCACTTTGAATTCTTCTCTTTTTTAGACAATATAGGCCGGTTTTTCCCCACAACTGTAATTCTGCACTATCAGCTTTTCTTCTCTTTTTTTTTGGTATTCTTTCCAGCATGTTTATATTGTGTGTAGTAACAAGCTCAATCTGAGCTTTTTACACAGATCTGATGATTTGCTCAAACCAGGTTTTGGAGATGCTTTACAATCTTCGGAGAAGTTGCTGGTCATCAATTTGAACTTGCCCGTAGATCTGGCTGCTGTTGGGCCTTTTATAAAAATCAGGAACACTTGAACCAGCTGGACTATGCTACAGTTATGTGACAGCACCTAGGCTATGATACAGTTATGTGACAGCAACTGGGCTATGATACAATTATGTGACAGCACCTGGGCTATGCTACAGTACTTGGGCTAAGCTACAGTTATGACCTGCACTTCTACATGGGCAGATGTCCCTGTGCATGTACCACTTAGCTGACCTGCACTTCTACATGGGCAGATGTCCCTGTGCAGGTCCCAGCTCTAGTATGAGCTGGATGTAGCTGGGAGAATGGCTTCCTGCTTAGTGGGCTAGGCTTAAGCAGCTTAATACTTTGCTGCATTGGGACAAGTGCTAATGGAATGTGGTTAACCGATGTGCGAGTCCCTCTTAATAGACTCAAACACTAGAGCAAAGTATACCCGCAGCCTGTTAGACGCCATCTATGCTGCTCTAAACAAACCACCTAACCATGGTTGGTGCTATGCCATGTCACACAGTTAGTCGCATCTTACGACATGCTCTCTGTGAGGCAGTGGTGCTATTCTTGTCCTTGTCATACAGAAAGACCCTGGCGGACCACTCAGGCTTGTATGTAGGGGGTGAAATAAATAAACATAGCCAGCACATGATGTTGTGACTGCAGTGGTGAAGTGGCCTTTAGTCCACAGCCTTTATAACCCTTCAACTACCCCAGCAATTGGAATAAATTCCTACAAGTTTGTTTTTTTAACGGTAGGTAGGTGACAAAGGCCTGTCGTGCCAATCGTTCGTGACCATGGTGAATGGCCGAGTCCCATGCTGTGTGCAGTGAAGATGATGTCATTTCAATTTGACCCAGCCAGTTGTTGCAGGGGGCAGGACCATTATTAACTTTATGCTTTCCAGTTTACAAAAGTATGTCAATTTCCTGTCTCTGCATCATTTTTCAGCACATCAAACCCCGACATGGTTGTTGATTTTGAGAACCTCTAACTTTGTTTAAACATTTGTGTGTGTGTGTGTGTGTCTAGAGACATATATTAACAAAGAACTTGTTGGTGTTATTGTATGTATGTTAGTTTTTGAGATACAAGAAGATGAAGGTGATAGTGGTGAAAAATAGCACAAACATGTAGACTCACCTGGTAGCAGCGTCCCTTGGTTAGAAAAAATAAATGCAGAAAAATGTACTAATGCTACTATTGATGTTTACCGTAATGGCTGTCACTTCGATTTCAGTTCATCCCGTAACCCATCAGGTCGTTGGGGCACACTTGAAGACACTCCCAAAATCCCAATCCATTTTCTCTGTCTGCTGCCGCCTGTCGTATCTCACCGGGACGAAGGCTTGACCACTCCGTGATGTTGTCCACCCACCTCTTCCTTGGACGTCCTCGCCCTCTCTGTCCCGGAATGGAACCAAAGAGTATTGAGTTGGTAATTCTGTTGGACCTTGCGACGTGCCCGCACCAGGCCATCTTTCGTCTTTTGATTGTTGTGAACAGATCTTCAAAAGGACCAAAAGCGTTTTTAACTGTCGTATATCTACGTTCGTGACACGATCTTTATATGTAACATTTAGGGGTTTTCTATAGCACCTCATTTCCATTACATGTATTCTGCTCTGGTTATCCGCTGTAATGGTCCAGGTCTCACAGGCATACAGAAATATTGAGATCACCAAAGAGCGCATTAGTCTAACATTTATGCCGAGGGCGAGCTGCATTGTCTCGCCATATAGGTTTCAGCTGAGTCAGCGCCGCTGTTGTTTGTGCTATTCTTGCAATTACCTCTGGCTTCGATCCCTCTTCACTGATCAATGATCTCAGATATTTGAAACGTTTTACCACCTTAAGTTCCTGCCCATTTGCCTCTATTACAGATTTAAACCCCTCTATGTTATTAGTCATGAGCTTTGTTTTATCTGCATTTATTTCCATACCAAAACTTTGGGCCGCTCTATCCAATCTACCAATCTTCTTCTTCTTTGTTCGCTCTCAATCTCCCGCTACCAAACCATGAAAGAGCTTAAGTAGCAGAATGTAGTCCAGAGAACGGAATGCGTAGTTTACAGCTTGACTGCGATATTTACACATTTCGGTCCAACACATCCGACTACAGCAAACATTTTTTTAGAACCGGGTTAGAATTCCCTCTTCGATCCCTTCTCCTTAGCCAGTCGGCCCTGCGGCAGCCTGCTATCCAGGATCACCGCGTGGAGGTGTAGAAGGGTCTTGGCAGCTAGTTTGCTGGCCCTGATGCTAGCAGTCAGCTATGGGTCGCTGACCACTGCAGCTCATGCGCTGCTCAGCATCTTGATCCCTTTTGTTAGTATGATAAGTATGTTTTACTAAACAACTAAATGAAAGAATGAATTTACGAACTCTACAGACACCAACAAACCACCATCTTTTTCTCCTGTGAACAGACCAGTGCAGACTATTGGGTCACCTACATTGGCTCAAGATGTCACACACAAATAACTGCTAATGTGGAATCGGAGGCCAGACCCCTGAGTACATTCTACAGGCCTGGACTGCCCCATATACAGACAGAGACCTACGATAGCAAACCTGGCCAGAGGGAGCCAAGGTGATGCAGACGCTGTGGGGCTGCCACTCAGATCTGGAGAGGACTGTGGATTTCGTCCTAGCGACAGGACTACACTACAAATCTAGCATGACCAAAATGCCTGAACACAAAAGAAGAAGACTTGGTTTTAAAAAAAATATGCATATCATCTATTGAAGCTGCTTCAGTGTATGCGATTTCAAATGTGAAACCATTCTCCAAATACTTGTCTCTTAACAACTCTATGCCTTCCACATCCTCATGGTTCAGACCTTTTGTAACTTAAACCTTACTTAAGGAGAAATGACCTATCCCCCCACCCGAATTGTGTTCCTTGTTTGGGGACATCTAACTTTATAGTTTCATTGTTTAATCTCAAACATAATATGGGTTTTCTGCTTGATTAATTATCTGTAATGGTGTCTAATTTGTGAATGCACAGATCTCCAAGCAAAACTGGAGATGCCTGTTAGAAAATGCATTGATCTCACACAGCATCAAAGACATGCGGCTACGGATGAAACAGGCGGACACGGATGATACAGACCGCTACGGATGATACAGGTAACTATGGATGATACAGACAATGATATCAGATGAGGTGAGTACTGAACCTGGCCATAACCGCCATCAGTTATAAGCTAGATATAGGTTTTGGTTGAATCATAGAGAAACACATGTTATGCGCACATGTCAAATAGACTGTAAAGACCTAATCATACTGTAATTGTTATCCCATAGCTGCTGAGCAGCCAAATGCCATTCTTATATAGATACAGGTCTTCTTCAATTGTTTCACTGTTCCGTACAATGTTGGCAATTGTTGGCAGTGCTTGTAAGAATCTTTTCTTCGTGTCTGCAAGCGCCTTGCACTCAATGAGTAGATGTCAAACTGTTTTATCAGGGTGAGCGCAATGTTAGCACAATGGCAGGTGCTGGGGATTAATTCAAGTGGCTATTAACTCTGGTTTGTCGTATTTGGAACTGAACGATGGGACTTTGATTTCTTCCATGTAGTGTAGTTATATCATCGTTACTTTTTGGCTGTCACATTTTGTTAGATTTATGTTAGATAATTGTTTTATATTTTATGAATAAATTGTCTACACTAGTGTCTAATTTGAGATTGTTGTTCCTAGCCCTTAGACTTTGCACACTTTCTATTCAATTTCAGCATGGCTGAGTAAATGAGTCTCCAGCATAGAAAGCTTTCCCAGTCCTTCCACTTGGACATGAGACATGATTGGGAGTAAATCCACCACAGCCAAACAGACAATGCTGGGAGCTATAGACGGTGTCATCAGAGCTCAAGTGTAGCGAGGATGCTCAGTTGAAGGCCTGTGTTCTTGGCACTCAGGTTTGGTAAAGTATTTTTTTTTGGTGGCAAAAACTTCTGACCGTAGGTTCAAAAGTTTGGTAATGTATTGTTTTTTGGTGGCAACATCTTCTGACTATAGGTTCAAAAGTTTGGTAAAGGGGCCCACTGGTGGGTAGACATGTCCTGATCCCCATTTAGACCTCGCTCAGGGAGCATCCCTGGTTGAACAAGGCACCCTGAGCAAGACCACAGTTTGCCCTAGCAAGACATGGTGCTGAAGACGGAGGCAACCAGCCAAAAGGCGCACTATAGAATCAGGATGCCACATAAATGTGCAACATGAAAGTATGCCTATATCTGCAAAGTGTTAGGGCGCTTTGCCTGTGGTGGACAACCAGGCAGGTACAGTGCCGGGTCCCCTGTCTGGAAAGGGCCCACATTTTTTTACTGGAGGTCCTTCTCGGATGCCTCATGGAGTCAGGAGGCAAGGAGAATAGAGCTACTGGCCAAACAAAAACAAAGGAAAGACCACTTAAAATAATGCACTGGAATGCTGGCGGCATCAACAGCAAAAGAGATGGTTACAGTAACAAATTAGAGCTTAAGAATATCCTGTATGAAGAGCAAGTCAATGTGTGTTGCTTGCAAGAAACACATCTCAACAAAGATATAGCCCTCAAAATTTGAGGATACCAGTGCTATAAGTCTGACCGACAAGACAGGCAGAAGTGTGGAATACTGACACATGTGAGAAATAGCATCAATGTTTATCAGCAGGAAGTATATATGGAGGGGGCAGAGTACCAGATGATGCATCTCAAGACAAAGTATAGATTTCCACTTGCTAAATTATTACTGTCCGAGTGATCGTGCACTGGCAACAAAGGAAAGACTGATTGTGTGTGGATACTTCAATAGCCACTCGCAGAGCTGGGGCTCTGATCAAATGGATAGGAGGGGCTAGGAGTTAGAAAACTGGCAGGATGACAATGGGCTTATCTTGATTAACCAGCCGACTGACCCACCGACCTTCTACTCGAGATCATGGCACACCACTTCTACACCAGATTTGGCATTCCACTCAACGTGCATGGAATGGAACATTACACGCATTGTCGGGAAACAACTTGGAGGTAGTGACCACAGGCCAGTATTTCTAACTGTTGAAAATAAATACTTCAAGGAGAGTAGTACCCTACCTCTGTGGAATTACAAGTAGGCAGATTGGTCAATGTGCAAACATCGGTCTAGTGTACTGACTAGAGATCTGACAACAGATGACATAAATAAGGTAGTTAAGTTCAGCAGATGCATGCTACAGGCTTCCCATGAAACAATACCTATGAGGGGCTCGCAAACAATATAGGCCATACTGGAACAGTGAAGTAGAACAACTGCAGAACGAGGTAGAAACATCTAGAGAGCAAGCAGAGATTAGTCCATGCCAAGAACACCATCAAAAATATCAACATGATAATGCCAAATTTTAAAGGGGAAAAGTTGCAGGCTAGAAGAAGAAGTTGAAGAGAGAAAACGGAGTCTCTGAACTCTGAAAAAAATACCAGGAAACTGGAATTTGGTAAAACAACTTAATGATGTGTCGTATATCTACGTTCGTGACACAATCTTTATATGTAACATTTAGGAGTTTCGCCACAAACAGAGTAGGTTCGCCACAAACAGAGTAGGTTCGCCACAAACAGAGTAGATTCGCCACAAACAGAGTAGGTTCGCCACAAACAGAGTAGGTTCGCCACAAACAGAGTAGGTTCGCCACAAACAGAGTAGGTTCGCCACAAACAGAGTAGGTTCGCCAAAAACAGTAGGTTCACCATAAACAGGGTAGGTTCGCCACAAACAGAGTAGGTTCGCCACAGTAGGTTCGCCATAAACAGAGTAGGTTCGCCACAACCAGAGTACGTTCGCCACAACCAGAGTACGTTCGCCACAAACAGAGTACGTTCGCCACAAACAGAGTACGTTCGCCACAAACAGAGTACGTTCGCCACAAACAGAGTAGGTTCGCCACAAACAGAGTAGGTTTGCCACAAACAGTAGGTTCGCCACAAACAGTAGGTTCGCAACAAACAGTAGGTTCGCCACACACAGAGTAGGTTCGCCACAAACAGAGTAGGTTCGCCACAAACAGAGTAGGTTCACCACAAACAGAGTAGGTTCGCCACAAACAGAGTAGGTTTGCCACAAACAGAGTAGGTTCGCAACAAACAGTAGGTTCGCTACAAACAGAGTAGGTTCACCACAAACAGAGAAGGTTCGCCACAAACAGAGTAGGTTCGCCACAAACAGAGTAGGTTCGCCACAGAGTAGGTTCGCAACAAACAGTAGGTTCGCCACAAACAGAGTAGGTTCGCCACAAACAGAGTAGGTTCGCCACAAACAGAGTAGGTTCGCAAAAAACAGAGTAGGTTCGCCACACACAGAGTAGGTTCGCCACAAACAGAGTAGGTTCGCCAAAAACAGAGTAGGTTCGCCAAAAACAGTAGGTTCGTCACAAACAGAGTAGGTTCGTCACAAACAGAGTAGGTTCGCCACAAACAGAGCAGGTTCGCCACAAACAGAGTAGGTTCGCCACAAACAGAGTAGGTTCGCCACAAACAGAGTAGGTTCGCCACAAACAGAGTAGGTTCGCCACAAACAGAGTAGGTTCGCCACAAACAGAGTAGGTTCGCCACAAACAGAGTAGGTTTGCCACAAACAGAGTAGGTTCGCCACAAACAACTAAACACCTAAATGAAAGAAGGAATTTACGAACTCTACAGACACCAACAAACCACCATCTTTTTCTCCTGTGAACAGACCAGTGCAGACTATTGGGTCACCTACATTGGCTCAAGATGTCACACACAAATAACTGCTAATGTGGAATCGGAGGCCAGACCCCTGAGTACATTCTACAGGCCTGGAATGCCCCATATACAGACAGAGACCTACGATAGCAAACCTGGCCAGAGGCAGCCAAGGTGATGCAGACGCTGTGGGGCTGCCACTCGGATCTGGAGAGGACTGTTGATTTCGTCCTAGCGACAGGACTACACTACAAATCTAGCATGACCAAAATGCCTGAACACAAAAGAAGAAGACTTGGTTTTAAAAAAAATGTGCATATCATCTATTGAAGCTGCTTCGGTGTATGCGATGTCAAATGTGAAACCATTCTCCAAATACTTGTCTCTTAACAACTCTATGCCTTCCACATCCTCATGGTTCAGACCTGTTGTAACTTAAACCTTACTTAAGGAGAAATGACCTATCCCCCCAATCGAATTGTGTTCCTATTTTGGGGACATCTAACTTTATAGTTTAATCGTTTAATCTCAAACATATGTGTTTTCTGCTTGATTAATTATCTGTAATGGTGTCTAATTTGTGAATGCACAGATCTCCAAGCAAAACTGGAGATGCCTGTTAGAAAATGCATTGATCTCACACAGCATCAAAGACATGCGGCTACGGATGAAACAGGCGGACACGGATGATACAGACCGCTACGGATGATACAGGTAACTATGGATGATACAATGATATCAGATGAGGTGAGTACTGAACCTGGTCATAGTCGCCATCAGTTATAAGCTAGATATAGGTTTTGGTTGAATCATAGAGAAACACATGTTATGCGCACATGTCAAATAGACTGTAAAGACCTAATCATACTGTAATTGTTATCCCATAGCTGCTGAGCAGCCAAATGCCATTCTTATATAGATACAGGTCTTCTTCAATTGTTTCACTGTTCCGTACAATGTTGGCAATTGTTGGCAGTGCTTGTAAGAATCTTTTCTTCGTGTCTGCAAGTGCCTTGCACTCAATGAGTAGATGTCGAACTGTTTTATCAGGGTGAGAGCAATGTTAGCACAATGGCAGGTGCTGGGGATTAATTCAAGTGGCTATTAACTCTGGTTTGTCGTATTTGGAACTGAAAGATGGGACTTTGATTTCTTCCATGTAGTGTAGTTATATCATCGCTACTTTTTGGCTGTCACATTTTGTTAGATTTATGTTAGATAATTGTTTTATATTTTATGAATAAATTGTCTACACTAGTGTCTAATTTGAGATTGTTGTTCCTAGCCCTTAGACTTTGCACACTTTCTATTCAATTTCAGCATGGCTGAGTAAACGAGTCTCCAGCATAGAAAGCTTTCCCAGTCCTTCCACCTGGACATGAGATATGATTGGGAGTAAATCCACCACAGCCAAACAGACAATGCTGGGAGCTATAGACGGTGTAATCAGAGCTCAAGTGTAGTGAGGATGCTCAGTTGAAGGCCTGTGTTCTTTGCACTCAGGTTTTTTAAAGTATTTTTTTTGGTGGCAAAATCTTCTGACCGTAGGTTCAAAAGTTTGGTAATGTATTGTTTTTTGGTGGCAACATCTTCTGACTATAGGTTCAAAAGCTTGGTAAAGGGGCCCACTGGTGGGTAGACATGTCCTGATCCCCATTGAGACCTCGCTCAAGGGAGCATCCCTGGTTGAACAAGGCACCCTGAGCAAGACCACAGTTAGTCCTAGCAAAAAATGGTGCTGAAGACGGAATTACCAGCGAAAAGGCGCACCATACAATCAGGATGCCACATAAACGTGCAACATGAAAGTATGCCTATATCTGCAAACTGGTATGGCGCTTGGTCTGTGGTGGACAACCAGGCAGGTACAGTGCCGGGTCTCCTGTCTGGAAAGGGCCCAATTTATTTCACTGGAGCTCCTTCTCAGATGCCTCATGGAGTCAGGAGGCAAGGTGAATAGAGCTACTGTCCAAACAAAAACAAAAACAAAGGAAAGACCACTTAAAATAATGCACTGGAATTGCTGACGGCATCAACAGCAAAAGAGATGGTTACAGTGACAAATTAGAGTTTAAGAATATCCTGTTTGAAGAGCAAGTAAATGTGGGCGAGCTAAACAGATAGGGACTCTCGGCGAGCTAAACAGATAGGGACTCTCGGCGAGCTAAACAGATAAGGACTCTCGGCGAGCTAAACAGATAGGGACTCTCCGCGAGCTAAACAGAAAGGGACTCTCGGCGAGCTAAACAGATAGGGACTCTCGGCGAGCTAAACAGATATGGACTCTCGGCGAGCTAAACAGATAGGGACTCTCGGCGAGCTAAACAGATAGAGACTCTCGGCGAGCTAAACAGATAGGGACTCTCGGCGAGCTAAACAGATAGGGACTCTCGGCGAGCTAAACAGATTGGGACTCTCGGCGAGCTAAACAGATAGGGACTCTCATGGAGCTAAACAGATAGGGACTCTCGGTGAGCTAAACAGATAGGGACTCTCGGCGAGCTAAACAGATAGGGACTCTCGGCGAGCTAAACAGATAGGGACTCTCGGCGAGCTAAACAGATAGGGACTCTCAGAGAGCTAAACAGATAGGGACTCTCGGCGAGCTAAACAGATAGGGACTCTCGGCGAGCTAAACAGATAGGGACTCTCGGCGAGCTAAACAGATAGGGACTCTCGGCGAGCTAAACAGATAGGGACTCTCGGCGAGCTAAACAGATAGGGACTCTCGGCGAGCTAAACAGATAGGGACTCTCGGCGAGCTAAACAGATAGGGACTCTCGGCGAGCTAAACAGATAGGGACTCTCGGCGAGCTAAACAGATAGGGACTCTCGCCGAGCTTAACAGATAGGGACTCTCGCCGAGCTAAACAGATAGGGACTCTCGGCGAGCTTAAACCATAGGGACTCTCGGCGAGCTAAACAGATAGGGACTCTCGGCGAGCTAAACAGATAGGGACTCTCGGCGAGCTAAACAGATGGGGACTCTCGGCGAGCTAAACAGATAGGGACTCTCGGCGAGCTAAACAGATATGGACTCGCAGCGAGCTAAACAGATAGGGACTCTCGGCGAGCTAAACAGATAGGGACTCTCGGCGAGCTAAACAGATAGGGACTCTCGGCGAGCTAAACAGATAGGGACTCTCGGCGAGCTAAACAGATAGGGACTCTCGGCGAGCTAAACAGATAGGGACTCTCGGCGAGCTAAACAGATAGGGACTCTCGGCGAGCTAAACAGATAGGGACTCTCGGCGAGCTAAACAGATAGGGACTCTCGGCGAGCTAAACAGATAGCGACTCTCGGCGAGCTAAACAGATAGGGACTCTCGGCGAGCTAAACAGATAGGGACTCTCGGCGAGCTAAACAGATAGGGACTCTCGGCGAGCTAAACAGATAGGGACTCTCAGCGAGCTAAACAGATAGGGACTCTCAGCGAGCTAAACAGATTGGGACTCTAGGCGAGCTAAAACAGATTGGGACTTTCGGCGAGCTAAAACAGATAGGGACTCTCGGCGATCTAAAACAGATAGGGACTCTCGGCGAGCTAAAACAGATAGGGACTCTCGGCGAGCTAAAACAGATAGGGACTCTCGGCGAGCTAAAACAGATAGGGACTCTAGGCAGAGCTAAAACAGATAGGGACTCTAGGCAGAGCTAAAAGAGATAGGGACTCTCGGCGAGCTAAAACAGATAGGGACTCTCGGCGAGCTAAAACAGATAGGGACTCTCGGCGAGCTAAAACAGATAGGGACTCTCGGCGAGCTAAAACAGATAGGGACTCTCGGCGAGCTAAAACAGATAGGGACTCTCGGCGAGCGAAAACAGATAAGGACTCTCGGCGAGCTAAAACAGATAGGGACTCTCGGCGAGCTAAAACAGATAGGGACTCTCAGCGAGCTAAAACAGATAGGGACTCTCAGCGAGCTAAAACAGATAGGGACTCTCGGCGAGCTAAAACAGATAGGGACTCTCGGCGAGCTAAAACAGATAGGGACTCTCGGCGAGCTAAAACAGATAGGTACTCTCGGTGAGCTAAAACAGATAGGTACTCTCGGCGAGCTAAAACAGATAGGGACTCTCGGCGAGCTAAAGCAGATAGGGACTCTCGGCGAGCTAAAGCAGATAGGGACTCTCGGCGAGCTAAAACAGATAGGGACTCTCGGCGAGCTAAAGAAGATAGGGAATCTCGGCGAGCTAAAGCAGATAGGGACTCTCGGCGAGCTAAAGCAGATAGGGATTCTCGGCGAGCTAAAGCAGATAGGGACTCTCGGCGAGCTAAACAGATAGGGACTCTCGGCGAGCTAAGCAGATAGGGACTCTCGGCGAGCTAAACAGATAGGGACTCTCGGCGAGCTAAAACAGATTGGGACTTTCGGCGAGCTAAAATAGATAGGGACTCTCGGCGAGCTAAAACAGATAGGGACTCTCGGCGAGCTAAAACAGATAGGGACTCTCGGCGAGCTAAAACAGATAGGGACTCTCGGCGAGCTAAAATAGATAGGGACTCTAGGCAGAGCTAAAACAGATAGGGACTCTCGGCGAGCTAAGACAGATAGAGACTCTCGGCGAGCTAAAACAGATAGGGACTCTCGGCGAGCTAAAGAAGATAGGGAATCTCGGCGAGCTAAAGCAGATAGGGACTCTCGGCGAGCTAAAGCAGATAGGGATTCTCGGCGAGCTAAAGCAGATAGGGACTCTCGGCGAGCTAAACAGATAGGGACTCTCGGCGAGCTAAGCAGATAGGGACTCTCGGCGAGCTAAACAGATAGGGACTCTCGGCGAGCTAAAACAGATTGGGACTTTCGGCGAGCTAAAACAGATAGGGACTCTCGGCGAGCTAAAACAGATAGGGACTCTCGGCGAGCTAAAACAGATAGGGACTCTCGGCGAGCTAAAACAGATAGGGACTCTCGGCGAGCTAAACAGATATGGACTCTCGGCGAGCTAAACAGATAGGGACTCTCGGCGAGCTAAACAGATAGGGACTCTCGGCGAGCTAAACAGATAGGGACTCTCGGCGAGCTAAACAGATAGGGACTCTCGGCGAGCTAAACAGATTGGGACTCTCGGCGAGCTAAACAGATAGGGACTCTCATGGAGCTAAACAGATAGGGACTCTCGGTGAGCTAAACAGATAGGGACTCTCGGCGAGCTAAACAGATAGGGACTCTCGGCGAGCTAAACAGATAGTGACTCTCGGCGAGCTAAACAGATAGGGACTCTCAGCGAGCTAAACAGATAGGGACTCTCGGCGAGCTAAACAGATAGGGACTCTCGGCGAGCTAAACAGATAGGGACTCTCGGCGAGCTAAACAGATAGGGACTCTCGGCGAGCTAAACAGATAGGGACTCTCGGCGAGCTAAACAGATAGGGACTCTCGGCGAGCTAAACAGATAGGGACTCTCGGCGAGCTAAACAGATAGGGACTCTCGGCGAGCTAAACAGATAGGGACTCTCGGCGAGCTAAACAGATAGGGACTCTCGCCGAGCTTAACAGATAGGGACTCTCGCCGAGCTAAACAGATAGGGACTCTCGGCGAGCTTAAACCATAGGGACTCTCGGCGAGCTAAACAGATAGGGACTCTCGGCGAGCTAAACAGATAGGGACTCTCGGCGAGCTAAACAGATGGGGACTCTCGGCGAGCTAAACAGATAGGGACTCTCGGCGAGCTAAACAGATATGGACTCTCGGCGAGCTAAACAGATAGGGACTCTCAGAGAGCTAAACAGATAGGGACTCTCGGCGAGCTAAACAGATAGGGACTCTCGGCGAGCTAAACAGATAGGGACTCTCAGAGAGCTAAACAGATAGGGACTCTCGGCGAGCTAAACAGATAGGGACTCTCGGCGAGCTAAACAGATAGGGACTCTCGGCGAGCTAAACAGATAGGGACTCTCGGCGAGCTAAACAGATAGGGACTCTCGCCGAGCTTAACAGATAGGGACTCTCGCCGAGCTAAACAGATAGGGACTCTCGGCGAGCTTAAACCATAGGGACTCTCGGCGAGCTAAACAGATAGGGACTCTCGGCGAGCTAAACAGATAGGGACTCTCGGCGAGCTAAACAGATGGGGACTCTCGGCGAGCTAAACAGATAGGGACTCTCGGCGAGCTAAACAGATATGGACTCGCAGCGAGCTAAACAGATAGGGACTCTCGGCGAGCTAAACAGATAGGGACTCTCGGCGAGCTAAACAGATAGGGACTCTCGGCGAGCTAAACAGATAGGGACTCTCGGCGAGCTAAACAGATAGGGACTCTCGGCGAGCTAAACAGATAGGGACTCTCGGCGAGCTAAACAGATAGGGACTCTCGGCGAGCTAAACAGATAGGGACTCTCGGCGAGCTAAACAGATAGGGACTCTCGGCGAGCTAAACAGATAGCGACTCTCGGCGAGCTAAACAGATAGGGACTCTCGGCGAGCTAAACAGATAGGGACTCTCGGCGAGCTAAACAGATAGGGACTCTCGGCGAGCTAAACAGATAGGGACTCTCAGCGACCTAAACAGATAGGGACTCTCAGCGAGCTAAACAGATTGGGACTCTAGGCGAGCTAAAACAGATTGGGACTTTCGGCGAGCTAAAACAGATAGGGACTCTCGGCGATCTAAAACAGATAGGGACTCTCGGCGAGCTAAAACAGATAGGGACTCTCGGCGAGCTAAAACAGATAGGGACTCTCGGCGAGCTAAAACAGATAGGGACTCTAGGCAGAGCTAAAACAGATAGGGACTCTAGGCAGAGCTAAAAGAGATAGGGACTCTCGGCGAGCTAAAACAGATAGGGACTCTCGGCGAGCTAAAACAGATAGGGACTCTCGGCGAGCTAAAACAGATAGGGACTCTCGGCGAGCTAAAACAGATAGGGACTCTCGGCGAGCTAAAACAGATAGGGACTCTCGGCGAGCGAAAACAGATAAGGACTCTCGGCGAGCTAAAACAGATAGGGACTCTCGGCGAGCTAAAACAGATAGGGACTCTCAGCGAGCTAAAACAGATAGGGACTCTCAGCGAGCTAAAACAGATAGGGACTCTCGGCGAGCTAAAACAGATAGGGACTCTCGGCGAGCTAAAACAGATAGGGACTCTCGGCGAGCTAAAACAGATAGGTACTCTCGGTGAGCTAAAACAGATAGGTACTCTCGGCGAGCTAAAACAGATAGGGACTCTCGGCGAGCTAAAGCAGATAGGGACTCTCGGCGAGCTAAAGCAGATAGGGATTCTCGGCGAGCTAAAACAGATAGGGACTCTCGGCGAGCTAAAGAAGATAGGGAATCTCGGCGAGCTAAAGCAGATAGGGACTCTCGGCGAGCTAAAGCAGATAGGGATTCTCGGCGAGCTAAAGCAGATAGGGACTCTCGGCGAGCTAAACAGATAGGGACTCTCGGCGAGCTAAGCAGATAGGGACTCTCGGCGAGCTAAACAGATAGGGACTCTCGGCGAGCTAAAACAGATTGGGACTTTCGGCGAGCTAAAACAGATAGGGACTCTCGGCGAGCTAAAACAGATAGGGACTCTCGGCGAGCTAAAACAGATAGGGACTCTCGGCGAGCTAAAACAGATAGGGACTCTCGGCGAGCTAAAACAGATAGGGACTCTAGGCAGAGCTAAAACAGATAGGGACTCTCGGCGAGCTAAGACAGATAGAGACTCTCGGCGAGCTAAAACAGATAGGGACTCTCGGCGAGCTAAAGAAGATAGGGAATCTCGGCGAGCTAAAGCAGATAGGGATTCTCGGCGAGCTAAAGCAGATAGGGATTCTCGGCGAGCTAAAGCAGATAGGGACTCTCGGCGAGCTAAACAGATAGGGACTCTCGGCGAGCTAAGCAGATAGGGACTCTCGGCGAGCTAAACAGATAGGGACTCTCGGCGAGCTAAAACAGATTGGGACTTTCGGCGAGCTAAAACAGATAGGGACTCTCGGCGAGCTAAAACAGATAGGGACTCTCGGCGAGCTAAAACAGATAGGGACTCTCGGCGAGCTAAAACAGATAGGGACTCTCGGCGAGCTAAGCAGATAGGGACTCTCGGCGAGCTAAACAGATAGGGACTCTCGGCGAGCTAAAACAGATTGGGACTTTCGGCGAGCTAAAACAGATAGGGACTCTCGGCGAGCTAAAACAGATAGGGACTCTCGGCGAGCTAAAACAGATAGGGACTCTCGGCGAGCTAAAACAGATAGGGACTCTCGGCGAGCTAAAACAGATAGGGACTCTAGGCAGAGCTAAAACAGATAGGGACTCTCGGCGAGCTAAGACAGATAGAGACTCTCGGCGAGCTAAAACAGATAGGGACTCTCGGCGAGCTAAAGAAGATAGGGAATCTCGGCGAGCTAAAGCAGATAGGGACTCTCGGCGAGCTAAAGCAGATAGGGATTCTCGGCGAGCTAAAGCAGATAGGGACTCTCGGCGAGCTAAACAGATAGGGACTCTCGGCGAGCTAAGCAGATAGGGACTCTCGGCGAGCTAAACAGATAGGGACTCTCGGCGAGCTAAAACAGATTGGGACTTTCGGCGAGCTAAAACAGATAGGGACTCTCGGCGAGCTAAAACAGATAGGGACTCTCGGCGAGCTAAAACAGATAGGGACTCTCGGCGAGCTAAAACAGATAGGGACTCTCGGCGAGCTAAACAGATATGGACTCTCGGCGAGCTAAACAGATAGGGACTCTCGGCGAGCTAAACAGATAGGGACTCTCGGCGAGCTAAACAGATAGGGACTCTCGGCGAGCTAAACAGATAGGGACTCTCGGCGAGCTAAACAGATTGGGACTCTCGGCGAGCTAAACAGATAGGGACTCTCATGGAGCTAAACAGATAGGGACTCTCGGTGAGCTAAACAGATAGGGACTCTCGGCGAGCTAAACAGATAGGGACTCTCGGCGAGCTAAACAGATAGTGACTCTCGGCGAGCTAAACAGATAGGGACTCTCAGCGAGCTAAACAGATAGGGACTCTCGGCGAGCTAAACAGATAGGGACTCTCGGCGAGCTAAACAGATAGGGACTCTCGGCGAGCTAAACAGATAGGGACTCTCGGCGAGCTAAACAGATAGGGACTCTCGGCGAGCTAAACAGATAGGGACTCTCGGCGAGCTAAACAGATAGGGACTCTCGGCGAGCTAAACAGATAGGGACTCTCGGCGAGCTAAACAGATAGGGACTCTCGGCGAGCTAAACAGATAGGGACTCTCGCCGAGCTTAACAGATAGGGACTCTCGCCGAGCTAAACAGATAGGGACTCTCGGCGAGCTTAAACCATAGGGACTCTCGGCGAGCTAAACAGATAGGGACTCTCGGCGAGCTAAACAGATAGGGACTCTCGGCGAGCTAAACAGATGGGGACTCTCGGCGAGCTAAACAGATAGGGACTCTCGGCGAGCTAAACAGATATGGACTCTCGGCGAGCTAAACAGATAGGGACTCTCAGAGAGCTAAACAGATAGGGACTCTCGGCGAGCTAAACAGATAGGGACTCTCGGCGAGCTAAACAGATAGGGACTCTCAGAGAGCTAAACAGATAGGGACTCTCGGCGAGCTAAACAGATAGGGACTCTCGGCGAGCTAAACAGATAGGGACTCTCGCCGAGCTTAACAGATAGGGACTCTCGCCGAGCTAAACAGATAGGGACTCTCGGCGAGCTTAAACCATAGGGACTCTCGGCGAGCTAAACAGATAGGGACTCTCGGCGAGCTAAACAGATAGGGACTCTCGGCGAGCTAAACAGATGGGGACTCTCGGCGAGCTAAACAGATAGGGACTCTCGGCGAGCTAAACAGATATGGACTCGCAGCGAGCTAAACAGATAGGGACTCTCGGCGAGCTAAACAGATAGGGACTCTCGGCGAGCTAAACAGATAGGGACTCTCGGCGAGCTAAACAGATAGGGACTCTCGGCGAGCTAAACAGATAGGGACTCTCGGCGAGCTAAACAGATAGGGACTCTCGGCGAGCTAAACAGATAGGGACTCTCGGCGAGCTAAACAGATAGGGACTCTCGGCGAGCTAAACAGATAGGGACTCTCGGCGAGCTAAACAGATAGCGACTCTCGGCGAGCTAAACAGATAGGGACTCTCGGCGAGCTAAACAGATAGGGACTCTCGGCGAGCTAAACAGATAGGGACTCTCGGCGAGCTAAACAGATAGGGACTCTCAGCGAGCTAAACAGATAGGGACTCTCAGCGAGCTAAACAGATTGGGACTCTAGGCGAGCTAAAACAGATTGGGACTTTCGGCGAGCTAAAACAGATAGGGACTCTCGGCGATCTAAAACAGATAGGGACTCTCGGCGAGCTAAAACAGATAGGGACTCTCGGCGAGCTAAAACAGATAGGGACTCTCGGCGAGCTAAAACAGATAGGGACTCTAGGCAGAGCTAAAACAGATAGGGACTCTAGGCAGAGCTAAAAGAGATAGGGACTCTCGGCGAGCTAAAACAGATAGGGACTCTCGGCGAGCTAAAACAGATAGGGACTCTCGGCGAGCTAAAACAGATAGGGACTCTCGGCGAGCTAAAACAGATAGGGACTCTCGGCGAGCTAAAACAGATAGGGACTCTCGGCGAGCGAAAACAGATAAGGACTCTCGGCGAGCTAAAACAGATAGGGACTCTCGGCGAGCTAAAACAGATAGGGACTCTCAGCGAGCTAAAACAGATAGGGACTCTCAGCGAGCTAAAACAGATAGGGACTCTCGGCGAGCTAAAACAGATAGGGACTCTCGGCGAGCTAAAACAGATAGGGACTCTCGGCGAGCTAAAACAGATAGGTACTCTCGGTGAGCTAAAACAGATAGGTACTCTCGGCGAGCTAAAACAGATAGGGACTCTCGGCGAGCTAAAGCAGATAGGGACTCTCGGCGAGCTAAAGCAGATAGGGATTCTCGGCGAGCTAAAACAGATAGGGACTCTCGGCGAGCTAAAGAAGATAGGGAATCTCGGCGAGCTAAAGCAGATAGGGACTCTCGGCGAGCTAAAGCAGATAGGGATTCTCGGCGAGCTAAAGCAGATAGGGACTCTCGGCGAGCTAAACAGATAGGGACTCTCGGCGAGCTAAGCAGATAGGGACTCTCGGCGAGCTAAACAGATAGGGACTCTCGGCGAGCTAAAACAGATTGGGACTTTCGGCGAGCTAAAACAGATAGGGACTCTCGGCGAGCTAAAACAGATAGGGACTCTCGGCGAGCTAAAACAGATAGGGACTCTCGGCGAGCTAAAACAGATAGGGACTCTAGGCAGAGCTAAAACAGATAGGGACTCTCGGCGAGCTAAGACAGATAGAGACTCTCGGCGAGCTAAAACAGATAGGGACTCTCGGCGAGCTAAAGAAGATAGGGAATCTCGGCGAGCTAAAGCAGATAGGGACTCTCGGCGAGCTAAAGCAGATAGGGATTCTCGGCGAGCTAAAGCAGATAGGGACTCTCGGCGAGCTAAACAGATAGGGACTCTCGGCGAGCTAAGCAGATAGGGACTCTCGGCGAGCTAAACAGATAGGGACTCTCGGCGAGCTAAAACAGATTGGGACTTTCGGCGAGCTAAAACAGATAGGGACTCTCGGCGAGCTAAAACAGATAGGGACTCTCGGCGAGCTAAAACAGATAGGGACTCTCGGCGAGCTAAAACAGATAGGGACTCTCGGCGAGCTAAACAGATATGGACTCTCGGCGAGCTAAACAGATAGGGACTCTCGGCGAGCTAAACAGATAGGGACTCTCGGCGAGCTAAACAGATAGGGACTCTCGGCGAGCTAAACAGATAGGGACTCTCAGCGAGCTAAACAGATTGGGACTCTCGGCGAGCTAAACAGATAGGGACTCTCATGGAGCTAAACAGATAGGGACTCTCGGTGAGCTAAACAGATAGGGACTCTCGGCGAGCTAAACAGATAGGGACTCTCGGCGAGCTAAACAGATAGTGACTCTCGGCGAGCTAAACAGATAGGGACTCTCAGCGAGCTAAACAGATAGGGACTCTCGGCGAGCTAAACAGATAGGGACTCTCGGCGAGCTAAACAGATAGGGACTCTCGGCGAGCTAAACAGATAGGGACTCTCGGCGAGCTAAACAGATAGGGACTCTCGGCGAGCTAAACAGATAGGGACTCTCGGCGAGCTAAACAGATAGGGACTCTCGGCGAGCTAAACAGATAGGGACTCTCGCCGAGCTTAACAGATAGGGACTCTCGCCGAGCTAAACAGATAGGGACTCTCGGCGAGCTTAAACCATAGGGACTCTCGGCGAGCTAAACAGATAGGGACTCTCGGCGAGCTAAACAGATAGGGACTCTCGGCGAGCTAAACAGATGGGGACTCTCGGCGAGCTAAACAGATAGGGACTCTCGGCGAGCTAAACAGATATGGACTCGCGGCGAGCTAAACAGATAGGGACTCTCGGCGAGCTAAACAGATAGGGACTCTCATGGAGCTAAACAGATAGGGACTCTCGGCGAGCTAAACAGATAGGGACTCTCGGCGAGCTAAACAGATAGGGACTCTCGGCGAGCTAAACAGATAGGGACTCTCGGCGAGCTAAACAGATAGGGACTCTCGGCGAGCTAAACAGATAGGGACTCTCGGCGAGCTAAACAGATAGGGACTCTCGGCGAGCTAAACAGATAGGGACTCTCGGCGAGCTAAACAGATAGCGACTCTCGGCGAGCTAAACAGATAGGGACTCTCGGCGAGCTAAACAGATAGGGACTCTCGGCGAGCTAAACAGATAGGGACTCTCAGCGAGCTAAACAGATAGGGACTCTCAGCGAGCTAAACAGATTGGGACTCTAGGCGAGCTAAAACAGATTGGGACTTTCGGCGAGCTAAAACAGATAGGGACTCTCGGCGATCTAAAACAGATAGGGACTCTCGGCGAGCTAAAACAGATAGGGACTCTCGGCGAGCTAAAACAGATAGGGACTCTCGGCGAGCTAAAACAGATAGGGACTCTAGGCAGAGCTAAAACAGATAGGGACTCTAGGCAGAGCTAAAAGAGATAGGGACTCTCGGCGAGCTAAAACAGATAGGGACTCTCGGCGAGCTAAAACAGATAGGGACTCTCGGCGAGCTAAAACAGATAGGGACTCTCGGCGAGCTAAAACAGATAGGGACTCTCGGCGAGCTAAAACAGATAGGGACTCTCGGCGAGCGAAAACAGATAAGGACTCTCGGCGAGCTAAAACAGATAGGGACTCTCGGCGAGCTAAAACAGATAGGGACTCTCAGCGAGCTAAAACAGATAGGGACTCTCGGCGAGCTAAAACAGATAGGGACTCTCGGCGAGCTAAAACAGATAGGGACTCTCGGCGAGCTAAAACAGATAGGTACTCTCGGTGAGCTAAAACAGATAGGTACTCTCGGCGAGCTAAAACAGATAGGGACTCTCGGCGAGCTAAAGCAGATAGGGACTCTCGGCGAGCTAAAGCAGATAGGGACTCTCGGCGAGCTAAAACAGATAGGGACTCTCGGCGAGCTAAAGAAGATAGGGAATCTCGGCGAGCTAAAGCAGATAGGGACTCTCGGCGAGCTAAAGCAGATAGGGATTCTCGGCGAGCTAAAGCAGATAGGGACTCTCGGCGAGCTAAACAGATAGGGACTCTCGGCGAGCTAAGCAGATAGGGACTCTCGGCGAGCTAAACAGATAGGGACTCTCGGCGAGCTAAAACAGATTGGGACTTTCGGTGAGCTAAAACAGATAGGGACTCTCGGCGAGCTAAAACAGATAGGGACTCTCGGCGAGCTAAAACAGATAGGGACTCTCGGCGAGCTAAAACAGATAGGGACTCTCGGCGAGCTAAAACAGATAGGGACTCTAGGCAGAGCTAAAACAGATAGGGACTCTCGGCGAGCTAAGACAGATAGAGACTCTCGGCGAGCTAAAACAGATAGGGACTCTCGGCGAGCTAAAACAGATAAGGACTCTCGGCGAGCTAAAACAGATAGGGACTCTCGGCGAGATAAAGCAGATAGGGACTCTCGGCGAGCTAAAGCAGATAGGGACTCTCGGCGAGCTAAAACAGATAGGGACTCTCGGCCAGCTTAAGCAGATAGGGACTCTCGGCCAGCTTAAGCAGATGGGGACTCTCGGCCAGCTTAAGCAGATGGGGACTCTCGGTCAGCTTAAGCAGATAGGGACTCTCGGCGAGCTTAAGCAGATAGGGACTCTCGGCGAGCTAAAGCAGATAGGCACTCTCGGCGAGCTACAGCAGATGGGGACTTTCGGCAAGCTTAAGCAGATGGGGACTCTCGGCGAGCTTAAGCAGATGGGGACTCTCGGCGAGCTTAAGCAGATGGGGACTCTCGGCGAGCTTAAGCAGATGGGGACTCTCGGCGAGCTTAAACAGATGGGGACTCTCGGCGAGCTTAAACAGATGGGGAATCTCGGCGAGCTTAAACAGATAGGGACTCTCGGCGAGCTAAACAGATAGGGACTCTCGGCGAGCTAAACAGATAGGGACTCTCGGCGAGCTAAACAGATAGGGACTCTCGGCGAGCTAAACAGATAGGGACTCTCGGCGAGCTAAACAGATAGGGACTCTCGGCGAGCTAAACAGATAGGGACTCTCGGCGAGCTAAACAGATAGGGACTCTCGGCGAGCTAAACAGATAGGGACTCTCGGCGAGCTAAACAGATAGGGACTCTCGGCGAGCTAAACAGATAGCGACTCTCGGCGAGCTAAACAGATAGGGACTCTCGGCGAGCTAAACAGATAGGGACTCTCGGCGAGCTAAACAGATAGGGACTCTCAGCGAGCTAAACAGATAGGGACTCTCAGCGAGCTAAACAGATTGGGACTCTAGGCGAGCTAAAACAGATTGGGACTTTCGGCGAGCTAAAACAGATAGGGACTCTCGGCGATCTAAAACAGATAGGGACTCTCGGCGAGCTAAAACAGATAGGGACTCTCGGCGAGCTAAAACAGATAGGGACTCTCGGCGAGCAAAAACAGATAGGGACTCTAGGCAGAGCTAAAACAGATAGGGACTCTAGGCAGAGCTAAAAGAGATAGGGACTCTCGGCGAGCTAAAACAGATAGGGACTCTCGGCGAGCTAAAACAGATAGGGACTCTCGGCGAGCTAAAACAGATAGGGACTCTCGGCGAGCTAAAACAGATAGGGACTCTCGGCGAGCTAAAACAGATAGGGACTCTCGGCGAGCGAAAACAGATAAGGACTCTCGGCGAGCTAAAACAGATAGGGACTCTCGGCGAGCTAAAACAGATAGGGACTCTCAGCGAGCTAAAACAGATAGGGACTCTCGGCGAGCTAAAACAGATAGGGACTCTCGGCGAGCTAAAACAGATAGGGACTCTCGGCGAGCTAAAACAGATAGGGACTCTCGGCGAGCTAACACAGATAGGTACTCTCGGTGAGCTAAAACAGATAGGTACTCTCGGCGAGCTAAAACAGATAGGGACTCTCGGCGAGCTAAAGCAGATAGGGACTCTCGGCGAGCTAAAGCAGATAGGGACTCTCGGCGAGCTAAAACAGATAGGGACTCTCGGCGAGCTAAAGAAGATAGGGAATCTCGGCGAGCTAAAGCAGATAGGGACTCTCGGCGAGCTAAAGCAGATAGGGATTCTCGGCGAGCTAAAGCAGATAGGGACTCTCGGCGAGCTAAACAGATAGGGACTCTCGGCGAGCTAAGCAGATAGGGACTCTCGGCGAGCTAAACAGATAGGGACTCTCGGCGAGCTAAAACAGATAGGGACTCTCGGCGAGCTAAACAGATAGGGACTCTCGCCGAGCTTAACAGATAGGGACTCTCGGCGAGCTTAAACAATAGGGACTCTCGGCGAGCTAAACAGATAGGGACTCTCGGCGAGCTAAACAGATAGGGACTCTCGGCGAGCTAAACAGATGGGGACTCTCGGCGAGCTAAACAGATGGGGACTCTCGGCGAGCTAAACAGATAGGGACTCTCGGCGAGCTAAACAGATAGGGACTCTCGGCGAGCTAAACAGATAGGGACTCTCGGCGAGCTAAACAGATAGGGACTCTCGGCGAGCTAAACAGATAGGGACTCTCGGCGAGCTAAACAGATAGCGACTCTCGGCGAGCTAAACAGATAGGGACTCTCGGCGAGCTAAACAGATAGGGACTCTCGGCGAGCTAAACAGATAGGGACTCTCGGCGAGCTAAACAGATAGGGACTCTCAGCGAGCTAAACAGATAAGGACTCTCAGTGAGCTAAACAGATTGGGACTCTAGGCGAGCTAAAACAGATTGGGACTTTCGGCGAGCTAAAACAGATAGGGACTCTCGGCGATCTAAAACAGATAGGGACTCTCGGCGAGCTAAAACAGATAGGGACTCTCGGCGAGCTAAAACAGATAGGGACTCTCGGCGAGCTAAAACAGATAGGGACTCTAGGCAGAGCTAAAACAGATAGGGACTCTAGGCAGAACTAAAAGTGATAGGGACTCTCGGCGAGCTAAAACAGATAGGGACTCTCGGCGAGCTAAAACAGATAGGGACTCTCGGCGAGCTAAAACAGATAGGGACTCTCGGCGAGCTAAAACAGATAGGGACTCTCGGCGAGCGAAAACAGATAAGGACTCTCGGCGAGCTAAAACAGATAGGGACTCTCGGCGAGCTAAAACAGATAGGGACTCTCAGCGAGCTAAAACAGATAGGGACTCTCAGCGAGCTAAAACAGATAGGGACTCTCGGCGAGCTAAAACAGATAGGGACTCTCGGCGAGCTAAAACAGATAGGGACTCTCGGCGAGCTAAAACAGATAGGTACTCTCGGTGAGCTAAAACAGATAGGTACTCTCGGCGAGCGAAAACAGATAGGGACTCTCGGCGAGCTAAAGCAGATAGGGACTCTCGGCGAGCTAAAGCAGATAGGGACTCTCGGCGAGCTAAAACAGATAGGGACTCTCGGCGAGCTAAAGAAGATAGGGAATCTCGGCGAGCTAAAGCAGATAGGGACTCTCGGCGAGCTAAAGCAGATAGGGATTCTCGGCGAGCTAAAGCAGATAGGGACTCTCGGCGAGCTAAACAGATAGGGACTCTCGGCGAGCTAAGCAGATAGGGACTCTCGGCGAGCTAAACAGATAGGGACTCTCGGCGAGCTAAAACAGATTGGGACTTTCGGCGAGCTAAAACAGATAGGGACTCTCGGCGAGCTAAAACAGATAGGGACTCTCGGCGAGCTAAAACAGATAGGGACTCTCGGCGAGCTAAAACAGATAGGGACTCTCGGCGAGCTAAAACAGATAGGGACTCTCGGCGAGATAAAGCAGATAGGGACTCTCGGCGAGCTAAAGCAGATAGGGACTCTCGGCGAGCTAAAACAGATAGGGACTCTCGGCCAGCTTAAGCAGATAGGGACTCTCGGCCAGCTTAAGCAGATGGGGACTCTCGGCCAGCTTAAGCAGATGGGGACTCTCGGTCAGCTTAAGCAGATAGGGACTCTCGGCGAGCTTAAGCAGATAGGGACTCTCGGCGAGCTAAAGCAGATAGGCACTCTCGGCGAGCTACAGCAGATGGGGACTTTCGGCAAGCTTAAGCAGATGGGGACTCTCGGCGAGCTTAAGCAGATGGGGACTCTCGGCGAGCTTAAGCAGATGGGGACTCTCGGCGAGCTTAAGCAGATGGGGACTCTCGGCGAGCTTAAACAGATGGGGACTCTCGGCGAGCTTAAACAGATGGGGAATCTTGGCGAGCTTAAACAGATAGGGACTCTCGGCGAGCTAAACAGATAGGGACTCTCGGCGAGCTAAACAGATAGGGACTCTCGGCGAGCTAAACAGATAGGGACTCTCGGCGAGCTAAACAGATAGGGACTCTCGGCGAGCTAAACAGATAGCGACTCTCGGCGAGCTAAACAGATAGGGACTCTCGGCGAGCTAAACAGATAGGGACTCTCGGCGAGCTAAACAGATAGGGACTCTCGGCGAGCTAAACAGATAGGGACTCTCAGCGAGCTAAACAGATAAGGACTCTCAGTGAGCTAAACAGATTGGGACTCTAGGCGAGCTAAAACAGATTGGGACTTTCGGCGAGCTAAAACAGATAGGGACTCTCGGCGATCTAAAACAGATAGGGACTCTCGGCGAGCTAAAACAGATAGGGACTCTCGGCGAGCTAAAACAGATAGGGACTCTCGGCGAGCTAAAACAGATAGGGACTCTAGGCAGAGCTAAAACAGATAGGGACTCTAGGCAGAACTAAAAGTGATAGGGACTCTCGGCGAGCTAAAACAGATAGGGACTCTCGGCGAGCTAAAACAGATAGGGACTCTCGGCGAGCTAAAACAGATAGGGACTCTCGGCGAGCTAAAACAGATAGGGACTCTCGGCGAGCGAAAACAGATAAGGACTCTCGGCGAGCTAAAACAGATAGGGACTCTCGGCGAGCTAAAACAGATAGGGACTCTCAGCGAGCTAAAACAGATAGGGACTCTCAGCGAGCTAAAACAGATAGGGACTCTCGGCGAGCTAAAACAGATAGGGACTCTCGGCGAGCTAAAACAGATAGGGACTCTCGGCGAGCTAAAACAGATAGGTACTCTCGGTGAGCTAAAACAGATAGGTACTCTCGGCGAGCTAAAACAGATAGGGACTCTCGGCGAGCTAAAGCAGATAGGGACTCTCGGCGAGCTAAAGCAGATAGGGACTCTCGGCGAGCTAAAACAGATAGGGACTCTCGGCGAGCTAAAGAAGATAGGGAATCTCGGCGAGCTAAAGCAGATAGGGACTCTCGGCGAGCTAAAGCAGATAGGGATTCTCGGCGAGCTAAAGCAGATAGGGACTCTCGGCGAGCTAAACAGATAGGGACTCTCGGCGAGCTAAGCAGATAGGGACTCTCGGCGAGCTAAACAGATAGGGACTCTTGGCGAGCTAAAACAGATTGGGACTTTCGGCGAGCTAAAACAGATAGGGACTCTCGGCGAGCTAAAACAGATAGGGACTCTCGGCGAGCTAAAACAGATAGGGACTCTCGGCGAGCTAAAACAGATAGGGACTCTCGGCGAGCTAAAACAGATAGGGACTCTCGGCGAGATAAAGCAGATAGGGACTCTCGGCGAGCTAAAGCAGATAGGGACTCTCGGCGAGCTAAAACAGATAGGGACTCTCGGCCAGCTTAAGCAGATAGGGACTCTCGGCCAGCTTAAGCAGATGGGGACTCTCGGCCAGCTTAAGCAGATGGGGACTCTCGGTCAGCTTAAGCAGATAGGGACTCTCGGCGAGCTTAAGCAGATAGGGACTCTCGGCGAGCTAAAGCAGATAGGCACTCTCGGCGAGCTACAGCAGATGGGGACTTTCGGCAAGCTTAAGCAGATGGGGACTCTCGGCGAGCTTAAGCAGATGGGGACTCTCGGCGAGCTTAAGCAGATGGGGACTCTCGGCGAGCTTAAGCAGATGGGGACTCTCGGCGAGCTTAAACAGATGGGGACTCTCGGCGAGCTTAAACAGATGGGGAATCTTGGCGAGCTTAAACAGATAGGGACTCTCGGCGAGCTAAACAGATAGGGACTCTCGGCGAGCTAAACAGATAGGGACTCTCGGCGAGCTAAACAGATAGGGACTCTCGGCGAGCTAAACAGATAGGGACTCTCGGCGAGCTAAACAGATAGGGACTCTCGGCGAGCTAAACAGATAGGGACTCTCGGCGAGCTAAACAGATAGGGACTCTCGGCGAGCTAAACAGATAGGGACTCTCGGCGAGCTAAACAGATAGCGACTCTCGGCGAGCTAAACAGATAGGGACTCTCGGCGAGCTAAACAGATAGGGACTCTCGGCGAGCTAAACAGATAGGGACTCTCAGCGAGCTAAACAGATAGGGACTCTCAGCGAGCTAAACAGATTGGGACTCTAGGCGAGCTAAAACAGATTGGGACTTTCGGCGAGCTAAAACAGATAGGGACTCTCGGCGATCTAAAACAGATAGGGACTCTCGGCGAGCTAAAACAGATAGGGACTCTCGGCGAGCTAAAACAGATAAGGACTCTAGGCAGAGCTAAAACAGATAGGGACTCTAGGCAGAGCTAAAAGAGATAGGGACTCTCGGCGAGCTAAAACAGATAGGGACTCTCAGCGAGCTAAAACAGATAGGGACTCTCGGCGAGCTAAAACAGATAGGGACTCTCGGCGAGCTAAAACAGATAGGGACTCTCGGCGAGCTAAAACAGATAGGGACTCTCGGCGAGCGAAAACAGATAAGGACTCTCGGCGAGCTAAAACAGATAGGGACTCTCGGCGAGCTAAAACAGATAGGGACTCTCAGCGAGCTAAAACAGATAGGGACTCTCAGCGAGCTAAAACAGATAGGGACTCTCGGCGAGCTAAAACAGATAGGGACTCTCGGCGAGCTAAAACAGATAGGGACTCTCGGCGAGCTAAAACAGATAGGTACTCTCGGTGAGCTAAAACAGATAGGTACTCTCGGCGAGCTAAAACAGATAGGGACTCTCGGCGAGCTAAAGCAGATAGGGACTCTCGGCGAGCTAAAGCAGATAGGGACTCTCGGCGAGCTAAAACAGATAGGGACTCTCTTCGAGCTAAAGAAGATAGGGAATCTCGGCGAGCTAAAGCAGATAGGGACTCTCGGCGAGCTAAAGCAGATAGGGATTCTCGGCGAGCTAAAGCAGATAGGGACTCTCGGCGAGCTAAACAGATAGGGACTCTCGGCGAGCTAAGCAGATAGGGACTCTCGGCGAGCTAAACAGATAGGGACTCTCGGCGAGCTAAAACAGATAGGGACTCTCGGCGAGCTAAACAGATAGGGACTCTCGCCGAGCTTAACAGATAGGGACTCTCGCCGAGCTAAACAGATAGGGACTCTCGGCGAGCTTAAACCATAGGGACTCTCGGCGAGCTAAACAGATAGGGACTCTCGGCGAGCTAAACAGATAGGGACTCTCGACGAGCTAAACAGATGGGGACTCTCGGCGAGCTAAACAGATAGGGACTCTCGGCGAGCTAAACAGATAGGGACTCTCGGCGAGCTAAACAGATAGGGACTCTCGGCGAGCTAAACAGATAGGGACTCTCGGCGAGCTAAACAGATAGAGACTCTCGGCGAGCTAAACAGATAGGGACTCTCGGCGAGCTAAACAGATAGGGACTCTCGGCGAGCTAAACAGATAGGGACTCTCGGCGAGCTAAACAGATAGCGACTCTCGGCGAGCTAAACAGATAGGGACTCTCGGCGAGCTAAACAGATAGGGACTCTCGGCGAGCTAAACAGATAGGGACTCTCGGCGAGCTAAACAGATAGGGACTCTCAGCGAGCTAAACAGATAGGGACTCTCAGCGAGATAAACAGATTGGGACTCTAGGCGAGCTAAAACAGATTGGGACTTTCGGCGAGCTAAAACAGATAGGGACTCTCGGCGATCTAAAACAGATAGGGACTCTCGGCGAGCTAAAACAGATAGGGACTCTCGGCGAGCTAAAACAGATAGGGACTCTCGGCGAGCTAAAACAGATAGGGACTCTAGGCAGAGCTAAAACAGATAGGGACTCTAGGCAGAGCTAAAAGAGATAGGGACTCTCGGCGAGCTAAAACAGATAGGGACTCTCGGCGAGCTAAAACAGATAGGGACTCTCGGCGAGCTAAAACAGATAGGGACTCTCGGCGAGCTAAAACAGATAGGGACTCTCGGCGAGCTAAAACAGATAGGGACTCTCTGCGAGCGAAAACAGATAAGGACTCTCGGCGAGCTAAAACAGATAGGGACTCTCGGCGAGCTAAAACAGATAGGGACTCTCAGCGAGCTAAAACAGATAGGGACTCTCAGCGAGCTAAAACAGATAGGGACTCTCGGCGAGCTAAAACAGATAGGGACTCTCGGCGAGCTAAAACAGATAGGGACTCTCGGCGAGCTAAAACAGATAGGTACTCTCGGTGAGCTAAAACAGATAGGTACTCTCGGCGAGCTAAAACAGATGGGGACTCTCGGCGAGCTAAAGCAGATAGGGACTCTCGGCGAGCTAAAGCAGATAGGGACTCTCGGCGAGCTAAAACAGATAGGGACTCTCGGCGAGCTAAAGAAGATAGGGAATCTCGGCGAGCTAAAGCAGATAGGGACTCTCGGCGAGCTAAAGCAGATAGGGATTATCGGCGAGCTAAACCAGATAGGGACTCTCGGCGAGCTAAAGCAGATAGGGACTCTCGGCGAGCTAAAGCAGATAGGGACTCTCGGCGAGCTAAAACAGATAGGGACTCTCGGCGAGCTAAAGAAGATAGGGAATCTCGGCGAGCTAAAGCAGATAGGGACTCTCGGCGAGCTAAAGCAGATAGGGATTATCGGCGAGCTAAAGCAGATAGGGACTCTCGGCGAGCTAAACAGATAGGGACTCTCGGCGAGCTAAGCAGATAGGGACTCTCGGCGAGCTAAACAGATAGGGACTCTCGGCGAGCTAAAACAGATTGGGACTTTCGGCGAGCTAAAACAGATAGGGACTCTCGGCGAGCTAAAACAGATAGGGACTCTCGGCGAGCTAAAACAGATAGGGACTCTCGGCGAGCTAAAACAGATAGGGACTCTAGGCAGAGCTAAAACAGATAGGGACTCTCGGCGAGCTAAGACAGATAGAGACTCTCGGCGAGCTAAAACAGATAGGGACTCTCGGCGAGCTAAAACAGATAGGGACTCTCGGCGAGCTAAAACAGATAGGGACTCTCGGCGAGATAAAGCAGATAGGGACTCTCGGCGAGCTAAAGCAGATAGGGACTCTCGGCGAGCTAAAACAGATAGGGACTCTCGGCCAGCTTAAGCAGATAGGGACTCTCGGCCAGCTTAAGCAGATGGGGACTCTCGGCCAGCTTAAGCAGATGGGGACTCTCGGTCAGCTTAAGCAGATAGGGACTCTCGGCGAGCTTAAGCAGATAGGGACTCTCGCCGAGCTAAAGCAGATAGGCACTCTCGGCGAGCTACAGCAGATGGGGACTTTCGGCAAGCTTAAGCAGATGGGGACTCTCGGCGAGCTTAAGCAGATGGGGACTCTCGGCGAGCTTAAGCAGATGGGGACTCTCGGCGAGCTTAAGCAGATGGGGACTCTCGGCGAGCTTAAACAGATGGGGACTCTCGGCGAGCTTAAACAGATGGGGAATCTCGGCGAGCTTAAACAGATAGGGACTCTCGGCGAGCTAAACAGATAGGGACTCTCGGCGAGCTAAACAGATAGGGACTCTCGGCGAGCTAAACAGATAGGGACTCTCGGCGAGCTAAACAGATAGGGACTCTCGGCGAGCTAAACAGATAGGGACTCTCGGCGAGCTAAACAGATAGGGACTCTCGGCGAGCTAAACCGATAGGGACTCTCGGCGAGCTAAACAGATAGGGACTCTCGGCGAGCTAAACAGATAGCGACTCTCGGCGAGCTAAACAGATAGGGACTCTCGGCGAGCTAAACAGATAGGGACTCTCGGCGAGCTAAACAGATAGGGACTCTCAGCGAGCTAAACAGATAGGGACTCTCGGCGAGCTAAAACAGATAGGTACTCTCGGTGAGCTAAAACAGATAGGTACTCTCGGCGAGCTAAAACAGATAGGGACTCTCGGCGAGCTAAAGCAGATAGGGACTCTCGGCGAGCTAAAGCAGATAGGGACTCTCGGCGAGCTAAAACAGATAGGGACTCTCGGCGAGCTAAAGAAGATAGGGAATCTCGGCGAGCTAAAGCAGATAGGGACTCTCGGCGAGCTAAAGCAGATAGGGATTCTCGGCGAGCTAAAGCAGATAGGGACTCTCGGCGAGCTAAACAGATAGGGACTCTCGGCGAGCTAAGCAGATAGGGACTCTCGGCGAGCTAAACAGATAGGGACTCTCGGCGAGCTAAAACAGATAGGGACTCTCGGCGAGCTAAACAGATAGGGACTCTCGCCGAGCTTAACAGATAGGGACTCTCGCCGAGCTAAACAGATAGGGACTCTCGGCGAGCTTAAACCATAGGGACTCTCGGCGAGCTAAACAGATAGGGACTCTCGGCGAGCTAAACAGATAGGGACTCTCGGCGAGCTAAACAGATGGGGACTCTCGGCGAGCTAAACAGATAGGGACTCTCGGCGAGCTAAACAGATAGGGACTCTCGGCGAGCTAAACAGATAGGGACTCTCGGCGAGCTAAACAGATAGGGACTCTCGGCGAGCTAAACAGATAGGGACTCTCGGCGAGCTAAACAGATAGGGACTCTCGGCGAGCTAAACAGATAGGGACTCTCGGCGAGCTAAACAGATAGGGACTCTCGGCGAGCTAAACAGATAGGGACTCTCGGCGAGCTAAACAGATAGGGACTCTCAGCGAGCTAAACAGATAGGGACTCTCAGCGAGCTAAACAGATTGGGACTCTAGGCGAGCTAAAACAGATTGGGACTTTCGGCGAGCTAAAACAGATAGGGACTCTCGGCGATCTAAAACAGATAGGGACTCTCGGCGAGCTAAAACAGATAGGGACTCTCGGCGAGCTAAAACAGATAGGGACTCTCGGCGAGCTAAAACAGATAGGGACTCTAGGCAGAGCTAAAACAGATAGGGACTCTAGGCAGAGCTAAAAGAGATAGGGACTCTCGGCGAGCTAAAACAGATAGGGACTCTCGGCGAGCTAAAACAGATAGGGACTCTCGGCGAGCTAAAACAGATAGGGACTCTCGGCGAGCTAAAACAGATAGGGACTCTCGGCGAGCTAAAACAGATAGGGACTCTCTGCGAGCTAAAACAGATAGGGACTCTCTGCGAGCGAAAACAGATAAGGACTCTCGGCGAGCTAAAACAGATAGGGACTCTCGGCGAGCTAAAACAGATAGGGACTCTCAGCGAGCTAAAACAGATAGGGACTCTCAGCGAGCTAAAACAGATAGGGACTCTCGGCGAGCTAAAACAGATAGGGACTCTCGGCGAGCTAAAACAGATAGGGACTCTCGGCGAGCTAAAACAGATAGGTACTCTCGGTGAGCTAAAACAGATAGGTACTCTCGGCGAGCTAAAACAGATGGGGACTCTCGGCGAGCTAAAGCAGATAGGGACTCTCGGCGAGCTAAAGCAGATAGGGACTCTCGGCGAGCTAAAACAGATAGGGACTCTCGGCGAGCTAAAGAAGATAGGGAATCTCGGCGAGCTAAAGCAGATAGGGACTCTCGGCGAGCTAAAGCAGATAGGGATTATCGGCGAGCTAAAACAGATAGGGATTATCGGCGAGCTAAAACAGATAGGGACTCTCGGCGAGCTAAAGCAGATAGGGACTCTCGGCGAGCTAAAGCAGATAGGGACTCTCGGCGAGCTAAAACAGATAGGGACTCTCGGCGAGCTAAAGAAGATAGGGAATCTCGGCGAGCTAAAGCAGATAGGGACTCTCGGCGAGCTAAAGCAGATAGGGATTATCGGCGAGCTAAAGCAGATAGGGACTCTCGGCGAGCTAAGCAGATAGGGACTCTCGGCGAGCTAAACAGATAGGGACTCTCGGCGAGCTAAAACAGATTGGGACTTTCGGCGAGCTAAAACAGATAGGGACTCTCGGCGAGCTAAAACAGATAGGGACTCTCGGCGAGCTAAAACAGATAGGGACTCTCGGCGAGCTAAAACAGATAGGGACTCTCGGCGAGCTAAAACAGATAGGGACTCTAGGCAGAGCTAAAACAGATAGGGACTCTCGGCGAGCTAAGACAGATAGAGACTCTCGGCGAGCTAAAACAGATAGGGACTCTCGGCGAGCTAAAACAGATAGGGACTCTCGGCGAGCTAAAACAGATAGGGACTCTCGGCGAGATAAAGCAGATAGGGACTCTCGGCGAGCTAAAGCAGATAGGGACTCTCGGCGAGCTAAAACAGATAGGGACTCTCGGCCAGCTTAAGCAGATAGGGACTCTCGGCCAGCTTAAGCAGATGGGGACTCTCGGCCAGCTTAAGCAGATGGGGACTCTCGGTCAGCTTAAGCAGATAGGGACTCTCGGCGAGCTTAAGCAGATAGGGACTCTCGCCGAGCTAAAGCAGATAGGCACTCTCGGCGAGCTACAGCAGATGGGGACTTTCGGCAAGCTTAAGCAGATGGGGACTCTCGGCGAGCTTAAGCAGATGGGGACTCTCGGCGAGCTTAAGCAGATGGGGACTCTCGGCGAGCTTAAGCAGATGGGGACTCTCGGCGAGCTTAAACAGATGGGGACTCTCGGCGAGCTTAAACAGATGGGGAATCTCGGCGAGCTTAAACAGATAGGGACTCTCGGCGAGCTAAACAGATAGGGACTCTCGGCGAGCTAAACAGATAGGGACTCTCGGCGAGCTAAACAGATAGGGACTCTCGGCGAGCTAAACAGATAGGGACTCTCGGCGAGCTAAACAGATAGGGACTCTCGGCGAGCTAAACAGATAGGGACTCTCGGCGAGCTAAACAGATAGGGACTCTCGGCGAGCTAAACAGATAGGGACTCTCGGCGAGCTAAACAGATAGCGACTCTCGGCGAGCTAAACAGATAGGGACTCTCGGCGAGCTAAACAGATAGGGACTCTCGGCGAGCTAAACAGATAGGGACTCTCAGCGAGCTAAACAGATAGGGACTCTCAGCGAGCTAAACAGATTGGGACTCTAGGCGAGCTAAAACAGATTGGGACTTTCGGCGAGCTAAAACAGATAGGGACTCTCGGCGATCTAAAACAGATAGGGACTCTCGGCGAGCTAAAACAGATAGGGACTCTCGGCGAGCTAAAACAGATAGGGACTCTCAACGAGCTAAAACAGATAGGGACTCTAGGCAGAGCTAAAACAGATAGGGACTCTAGGCAGAGCTAAAAGAGATAGGGACTCTCGGCGAGCTAAAACAGATAGGGACTCTCGGCGAGCTAAAACAGATAGGGACTCTCGGCGAGCTAAAACAGATAGGGACTCTCGGCGAGCTAAAACAGATAGGGACTCTCGGCGAGCTAAAACAAATAGGGACTCTCGGCGAGCGAAAACAGATAAGGACTCTCGGCGAGCTAAAACAGATAGGGACTCTCGGCGAGCTAAAACAGATAGGGACAATCAGCGAGCTAAAACAGATAGGGACTCTCAGCGAGCTAAAACAGATAGGGACTCTCGGCGAGCTAAAACAGATAGGGACTCTCGGCGAGCTAAAACAGATAGGGACTCTCGGCGAGCTAAAACAGATAGGTACTCTCGGTGAGCTAAAACAGATAGGTACTCTCGGCGAGCTAAAACAGATAGGGACTCTCGGCGAGCTAAAGCAGATAGGGACTCTCGGCGAGCTAAAGCAGATAGGGACTCTCGGCGAGCTAAAACAGATAGGGACTCTCGGCGAGCTAAAGAAGATAGGGAATCTCGGCGAGCTAAAGCAGATAGGGACTCTCGGCGAGCTAAAGCAGATAGGGATTCTCGGCGAGCTAAAGCAGATAGGGACTCTCGGCGAGCTAAACAGATAGGGACTCTCGGCGAGCTAAGCAGATAGGGACTCTCGGCGAGCTAAACAGATAGGGACTCTCGGCGAGCTAAAACAGATAGGGACTCTCAGCGAGCTAAAACAGATAGGGACTCTCGGCGAGCTAAACAGATAGGGACTCTCGGCGAGCTAAAACAGATTGGGACTTTCGGCGAGCTAAAACAGATAGGGACTCTCGGCGAGATAATGCAGATAGGGACTCTCGGCGAGCTAAAGCAGATAGGGACTCTCGGCGAGCTAAAACAGATAGGGACTCTCGGCCAGCTTAAGCAGATAGGGACTCTCGGCCAGCTTAAGCAGATGGGGACTCTTGGCCAGCTTAAGCAGATGGGGACTCTCGGTCAGCTTAAGCAGATAGGGACTCTCAGCGAGCTTAAGCAGATAGGGACTCTCGGCGAGCTAAAGCAGATAGGCACTCTCGGCGAGCTACAGCAGATGGGGACTTTCGGCAAGCTTAAGCAGATGGGGACTCTCGGCGAGCTTAAGCAGATGGGGACTCTCGGCGAGCTTAAGCAGATGGGGACTCTCGGCGAGCTTAAGCAGATGGGGACTCTCGGCGAGCTTAAACAGATGGGGACTCTCGGCGAGCTTAAACAGATGGGGAATCTCGGCGAGCTTAAACAGATAGGGACTCTCGGCGAGCTAAACAGATAGGGACTCTCGGCGAGCTAAACAGATAGGGACTCTCGGCGAGCTAAACAGATAGGGACTCTCGGCGAGCTAAACAGATAGGGACTCTCGGCGAGCTAAACAGATAGGGACTCTCGGCGAGCTAAACAGATAGGGACTCTCGGCGAGCTAAACAGATAGGGACTCTCGGCGAGCTAAACAGATAGGGACTCTCGGCGAGCTAAACAGATAGCGACTCTCGGCGAGCTAAACAGATAGGGACTCTCGGCGAGCTAAACAGATAGGGACTCTCGGCGAGCTAAACAGATAGGGACTCTCAGCGAGCTAAACAGATAGGGACTCTCAGCGAGCTAAACAGATTGGGACTCTAGGCGAGCTAAAACAGATTGGGACTTTCGGCGAGCTAAAACAGATAGGGACTCTCGGCGATCTAAAACAGATAGGGACTCTCGGCGATCTAAAACAGATAGGGACTCTCGGCGAGCTAAAACAGATAGGGACTCTCGGCGAGCTAAAACAGATAGGGACTCTAGGCAGAGCTAAAACAGATAGGGACTCTAGGCAGAGCTAAAAGAGATAGGGACTCTCGGCGAGCTAAAACAGATAGGGACTCTCGGCGAGCTAAAACAGATAGGGACTCTCGGCGAGCTAAAACAGATAGGGACTCTCGGCGAGCTAAAACAGATAGGGACTCTCGGCGAGCTAAAACAGATAGGGACTCTCGGCGAGCTAAAACAGATAGGGACTCTCGGCGAGCTAAAACAGATAGGGACTCTCAGCGAGCTAAAACAGATAGGGACTCTCAGCGAGCTAAAACAGATAGGGACTCTCGGCGAGCTAAAACAGATAGGGACTCTCGGCGAGCTAAAACAGATAGGTACTCTCGGTGAGCTAAAACAGATAGGGACTCTCGGCGAGCTAAAGCAGATAGGGACTCTCGGCGAGCTAAAGCAGATAGGGACTCTCGGCGAGCTAAAACAGATAGGGACTCTCGGCGAGCTAAAACAGATAGGGACTCTCGGCGAGCTAAAGAAGATAGGGAATCTCGGCGAGCTAAAGCAGATAGGGACTCTCGGCGAGCTAAAGCAGATAGGGATTCTCGGCGAGCTAAAGCAGATAGGGACACTCGGCGAGCTAAACAGATAGGGACTCTCGGCGAGCTAAGCAGATAGGGACTCTCGGCGAGCTAAACAGATAGGGACTCTCGGCGAGCTAAAACAGATTGGGACTTTCGGCGAGCTAAAACAGATAGGGACTCTCGGCGAGCTAAAACAGATAGGGACTCTCGGCGAGCTAAAACAGATAGGGACTCTCGGCGAGCTAAAACAGATAGGGACTCTCGGCGAGCTAAAACAGATAGGGACTCTAGGCAGAGCTAAAACAGATAGGGACTCTCGGCGAGCTAAGACAGATAGAGACTCTCGGCGAGCTAAAACAGATAGGGACTCTCGGCGAGCTAAAACAGATAGGGACTCTCGGCGAGCTAAAACAGATAGGGACTCTCGGCGAGATAAAGCAGATAGGGACTCTCGGCGAGCTAAAGCAGATAGGGACTCTCGGCGAGCTAAAACAGATAGGGACTCTCGGCCAGCTTAAGCAGATAGGGACTCTCGGCCAGCTTAAGCAGATGGGGACTCTCGGCCAGCTTAAGCAGATGGGGACTCTCGGTCAGCTTAAGCAGATAGGGACTCTCGGCGAGCTTAAGCAGATAGGGACTCTCGGCGAGCTAAAGCAGATAGGCACTCTCGGCGAGCTACAGCAGATGGGGACTTTCGGCAAGCTTAAGCAGATGGGGACTCTCGGCGAGCTTAAGCAGATGGGGACTCTCGGCGAGCTTAAGCAGATGGGGACTCTCGGCGAGCTTAAGCAGATGGGGACTCTCGGCGAGCTAAACAGATAGGGACTCTCAGCGAGCTAAACAGATAGGGACTCTCAGCGAGCTAAACAGATTGGGACTCTAGGCGAGCTAAAACAGATTGGGACTTTCGGCGAGCTAAAACAGATAGGGACTCTCGGCGATCTAAAACAGATAGGGACTCTCGGCGAGCTAAAACAGATAGGGACTCTCGGCGAGCTAAAACAGATAGGGACTCTCGGCGAGCTAAAACAGATAGGGACTCTAGGCAGAGCTAAAACAGATAGGGACTCTAGGCAGAGCTAAAAGAGATAGGGACTCTCGGCGAGCTAAAACAGATAGGGACTCTCGGCGAGCTAAAACAGATAGGGACTCTCGGCGAGCTAAAACAGATAGGGACTCTCGGCGAGCTAAAACAGATAGGGACTCTCGGCGAGCTAAAACAGATAGGGACTCTCGGCGAGCGAAAACAGATAAGGACTCTCGGCGAGCTAAAACAGATAGGGACTCTCGGCGAGCTAAAACAGATAGGGACTCTCAGCGAGCTAAAACAGATAGGGACTCTCAGCGAGCTAAAACAGATAGGGACTCTCGGCGAGCTAAAACAGATAGGGACTCTCGGCGAGCTAAAACAGATAGGGACTCTCGGCGAGCTAAAACAGATAGGTACTCTCGGTGAGCTAAAACAGATAGGTACTCTCGGCGAGCTAAAACAGATGGGGACTCTCGGCGAGCTAAAGCAGATAGGGACTCTCGGCGAGCTAAAGCAGATAGGGACTCTCGGCGAGCTAAAACAGATAGGGACTCTCGGCGAGCTAAAGAAGATAGGGAATCTCGGCGAGCTAAAGCAGATAGGGACTCTCGGCGAGCTAAAGCAGATAGGGATTATCGGCGAGCTAAAACAGATAGGGACTCTCGGCGAGCTAAAGCAGATAGGGACTCTCGGCGAGCTAAAGCAGATAGGGACTCTCGGCGAGCTGAAACAGATAGGGACTCTCGGCGAGCTAAAGAAGATAGGGAATCTCGGCGAGCTAAAGCAGATAGGGACTCTCGGCGAGCTAAAGCAGATAGGGATTATCGGCGAGCTAAAGCAGATAGGGACTCTCGGCGAGCTAAACAGATAGGGACTCTCGGCGAGCTAAGCAGATAGGGACTCTCGGCGAGCTAAACAGATAGGGACTCTCGGCGAGCTAAAACAGATTGGGACTTTCGGCGAGCTAAAACAGATAGGGACTCTCGGCGAGCTAAAACAGATAGGGACTCTCGGCGAGCTAAAACAGATAGGGACTCTCGGCGAGCTAAAACAGATAGGGACTCTCGGCGAGCTAAAACAGATAGGGACTCTAGGCAGAGCTAAAACAGATAGGGACTCTCGGCGAGCTAAGACAGATAGAGACTCTCGGCGAGCTAAAACAGATAGGGACTCTCGGCGAGCTAAAACAGATAGGGACTCTCGGCGAGCTAAAACAGATAGGGACTCTCGGCGAGATAAAGCAGATAGGGACTCTCGGCGAGCTAAAGCAGATAGGGACTCTCGGCGAGCTAAAACAGATAGGGACTCTCGGCCAGCTTAAGCAGATAGGGACTCTCGGCCAGCTTAAGCAGATGGGGACTCTCGGCCAGCTTAAGCAGATGGGGACTCTCGGTCAGCTTAAGCAGATAGGGACTCTCGGCGAGCTTAAGCAGATAGGGACTCTCGGCGAGGTAAAGCAGATAGGCACTCTCGGCGAGCTACAGCAGATGGGGACTTTCGGCAAGCTTAAGCTGATGGGGACTCTCGGCGAGCTTAAGCAGATGGGGACTCTCGGCGAGCTTAAGCAGATGGGGACTCTCGGCGAGCTTAAGCAGATGGGGACTCTCGGCGAGCTTAAACAGATGGGGACTCTCGGCGAGCTTAAACAGATGGGGAATCTCGGCGAGCTTAAACAGATAGGGACTCTCGGCGAGCTAAACAGATAGGGACTCTCGGCGAGCTAAACAGATAGGGACTCTCGGCGAGCTAAACAGATAGGGACTCTCGGCGAGCTAAACAGATAGGGACTCTCGGCGAGCTAAACAGATAGGGACTCTCGGCGAGCTAAACAGATAGGGACTCTCGGCGAGCTAAACAGATAGGGACTCTCGGCGAGCTAAACAGATAGGGACTCTCGGCGAGCTAAACAGATAGCGACTCTCGGCGAGCTAAACAGATAGGGACTCTCGGCGAGCTAAACAGATAGGGACTCTCGGGGTGCTAAACAGATAGGGACTCTCAGCGAGCTAAACAGATAGGGACTCTCAGCGAGCTAAACAGATTGGGACTCTAGGCGAGCTAAAACAGATTGGGACTTTCGGCGAGCTAAAACAGATAGGGACTCTCGGCGATCTAAAACAGATAGGGACTCTCGGCGAGCTAAAACAGATAGGGACTCTCGGCGAGCTAAAACAGATAGGGACTCTCGGCGAGCTAAAACAGATAGGGACTCTAGGCAGAGCTAAAACAGATAGGGACTCTAGGCAGAGCTAAAAGAGATAGGGACTCTCGGCGAGCTAAAACAGATAGGGACTCTCGGCGAGCTAAAACAGATAGGGACTCTCGGCGAGCTAAAACAGATAGGGACTCTCGGCGAGCTAAAACAGATAGGGACTCTCGGCGAGCTAAAACAAATAGGGACTCTCGGCGAGCGAAAACAGATAAGGACTCTCGGCGAGCTAAAACAGATAGGGACTCTCGGCGAGCTAAAACAGATAGGGACGCTCAGCGAGCTAAAACAGATAGGGACTCTCAGCGAGCTAAAACAGATAGGGACTCTCGGCGAGCTAAAACAGATAGGGACTCTCGGCGAGCTAAAACAGATAGGGACTCTCGGCGAGCTAAAACAGATAGGTACTCTCGGTGAGCTAAAACAGATAGGTACTCTCGGCGAGCTAAAACAGATAGGGACTCTCGGCGAGCTAAAGCAGATAGGGACTCTCGGCGAGCTAAAGCAGATAGGGACTCTCGGCGAGCTAAAACAGATAGGGACTCTCGGCGAGCTAAAGAAGATAGGGAATCTCGGCGAGCTAAAGCAGATAGGGACTCTCGGCGAGCTAAAGCAGATAGGGATTCTCGGCGAGCTAAAGCAGATAGGGACTCTCGGCGAGCTAAACAGATAGGGACTCTCGGCGAGCTAAGCAGATAGGGACTCTCGGCGAGCTAAACAGATAGGGACTCTCGGCGAGCTAAAACAGATAGGGACTCTCAGCGAGCTAAAACAGATAGGGACTCTCGGCGAGCTAAACAGATAGGGACTCTCGGCGAGCTAAAACAGATTGGGACTTTCGGCGAGCTAAAACAGATAGGGACTCTCGGCGAGATAATGCAGATAGGGACTCTCGGCGAGCTAAAGCAGATAGGGACTCTCGGCGAGCTAAAACAGATAGGGACTCTCGGCCAGCTTAAGCAGATAGGGACTCTCGGCCAGCTTAAGCAGATGGGGACTCTCGGCCAGCTTAAGCAGATGGGGACTCTCGGTCAGCTTAAGCAGATAGGGACTCTCAGCGAGCTTAAGCAGATAGGGACTCTCGGCGAGCTAAAGCAGATAGGCACTCTCGGCGAGCTACAGCAGATGGGGACTTTCGGCAAGCTTAAGCAGATGGGGACTCTCGGCGAGCTTAAGCAGATGGGGACTCTCGGCGAGCTTAAGCAGATGGGGACTCTCGGCGAGCTTAAGCAGATGGGGACTCTCGGCGAGCTTAAACAGATGGGGACTCTCGGCGAGCTTAAACAGATGGGGAATCTCGGCGAGCTTAAACAGATAGGGACTCTCGGCGAGCTAAACAGATAGGGACTCTCGGCGAGCTAAACAGATAGGGACTCTCGGCGAGCTAAACAGATAGGGACTCTCGGCGAGCTAAACAGATAGGGACTCTCGGCGAGCTAAACAGATAGGGACTCTCGGCGAGCTAAACAGATAGGGACTCTCGGCGAGCTAAACAGATAGGGACTCTCGGCGAGCTAAACAGATAGGGACTCTCGGCGAGCTAAACAGATAGGGACTCTCGGCGAGCTAAACAGATAGGGACTCTCGGCGAGCTAAACAGATAGGGACTCTCAGCGAGCTAAACAGATAGGGACTCTCAGCGAGCTAAACAGATTGGGACTCTAGGCGAGCTAAAACAGATTGGGACTTTCGGCGAGCTAAAACAGATAGGGACTCTCGGCGATCTAAAACAGATAGGGACTCTCGGCGAGCTAAAACAGATAGGGACTCTCGGCGAGCTAAAACAGATAGGGACTCTCGGCGAGCTAAAACAGATAGGGACTCTAGGCAGAGCTAAAACAGATAGGGACTCTAGGCAGAGCTAAAAGAGATAGGGACTCTCGGCGAGCTAAAACAGATAGGGACTCTCGGCGAGCTAAAACAGATAGGGACTCTCGGCGAGCTAAAACAGATAGGGACTCTCGGCGAGCTAAAACAGATAGGGACTCTCGGCGAGCTAAAACAGATAGGGACTCTCGGCGAGCTAAAACAGATAGGGACTCTCGGCGAGCTAAAACAGATAGGGACTCTCAGCGAGCTAAAACAGATAGGGACTCTCAGCGAGCTAAAACAGATAGGGACTCTCGGCGAGCTAAAACAGATAGGGACTCTCGGCGAGCTAAAACAGATAGGTACTCTCGGTGAGCTAAAACAGATAGGGACTCTCGGCGAGCTAAAGCAGATAGGGACTCTCGGCGAGCTAAAGCAGATAGGGACTCTCGGCGAGCTAAAACAGATAGGGACCATCGGCGAGCTAAAACAGATAGGGACTCTCGGCGAGCTAAAGAAGATAGGGAATCTCGGCGAGCTAAAGCAGATAGGGACTCTCGGCGAGCTAAAGCAGATAGGGATTCTCGGCGAGCTAAAGCAGATAGGGACTCTCGGCGAGCTAAACAGATAGGGACTCTCGGCGAGCTAAGCAGATAGGGACTCTCGGCGAGCTAAACAGATAGGGACTCTCGGCGAGCTAAAACAGATTGGGACTTTCGGCGAGCTAAAACAGATAGGGACTCTCGGCGAGCTAAAACAGATAGGGACTCTCGGCGAGCTAAAACAGATAGGGACTCTCGGCGAGCTAAAACAGATAGGGACTCTCGGCGAGCTAAAACAGATAGGGACTCTAGCCAGAGCTAAAACAGATAGGGACTCTCGGCGAGCTAAGACAGATAGAGACTCTCGGCGAGCTAAAACAGATAGGGACTCTCGGCGAGCTAAAACAGATAGGGACTCTCGGCGAGCTAAAACAGATAGGGACTCTCGGCGAGATAAAGCAGATAGGGACTCTCGGCGAGCTAAAGCAGATAGGGACTCTCGGCGAGCTAAAACAGATAGGGACTCTCGGCCAGCTTAAGCAGATAGGGACTCTCGGCCAGCTTAAGCAGATGGGGACTCTCGGCCAGCTTAAGCAGATGGGGACTCTCGGTCAGCTTAAGCAGATAGGGACTCTCGGCGAGCTTAAGCAGATAGGGACTCTCGGCGAGCTAAAGCAGATAGGCACTCTCGGCGAGCTACAGCAGATGGGGACTTTCGGCAAGCTTAAGCAGATGGGGACTCTCGGCGAGCTTAAGCAGATGGGGACTCTCGGCGAGCTTAAGCAGATGGGGACTCTCGGCGAGCTTAAGCAGATGGGGACTCTCGGCGAGCTTAAACAGATGGGGACTCTCGGCGAGCTTAAACAGATGGGGAATCTCGGCGAGCTTAAACAGATGGGGAATCTCGGCGAGCTTAAACAGATGGGGACTCTCGGCGAGCTTAAACAGATGGGGACACTCGGCGAGCTTAAACAGATGGGGACTCTCGGCGAGCTTAAACAGATGGGGACTCTCGGCGAGCTTAAACAGATGGGGACTCTCGGCGAGCTTAAGCAGATGGGGACTCTCGGCGAGCTTAAGCAGATGGGGACTCTCAGCGAGCTTAAGCAGATGGAGACTCTCGGCGAGCTTAAGCAGATGGGGACTCTCGGCGAGCTTAAGCAGATGGGGACTCTCGGCGAGCTTAAGCAGATGGGGACTCTCGGCGAGCTAAAGCAGATGGGGAGTCTCGGCGAGCTAAAGCAGATGGGGACTCTCGGCGAGCTTAAACAGATAGGGACTCTCGGCGAGCTTAAACAGATGGGGACTCTCGGCGAGCTTAAACAGATGGGGACTCTCGGCGAGCTTAAACAGATGGGGACTCTCGGCGAGCTTAAACAGATGGGGACTCTCGGCGAGCTTAAACAGATGGGGACTCTCGGCGAGCTTTCCCAGTCCTTCCACCTGGACATGAGATATGATTGGGAGTAAATCCACCACAGCCAAACAGACAATGCTGGGAGCTATAGACGGTGTCATCAGAGCTCAAGTGTAGTGAGGATGCTCAGTTGAAGGCCTGTGTTCTTTGCACTCAGGTTTTTTAAAGTATTTTTTTTGGTGGCAAAATCTTCTGACCGTAGTTTCAAAAGTTTGGTAATGTATTGTTTTTTGGTGGCAACATCTTCTGACTATAGGTTCAAAAGCTTGGTAAAGGGGCCCACTGGTGGGTAGACATGTCCTGATCCCCATTGAGACCTCGCTCAAGGGAGCATCCCTGGTTGAACAAGGCACCCTGAGCAAGACCACAGTTAGTCCTAGCAAGAAATGGTGCTGAAGACGGAGGTAACCAGCGAAAAGGCGCACCATACAATCAGGATGCCACATAAACGTGCAACATGAAAGTATGCCTATATCTGCAAACTGGTATGGCGCTCGGCCTGTGGTGGACAACCAGGCAGGTACAGTGCCGGGTCTCCTGTCTGAAAAGGGCCCAATTTATTTCATTGGACTCTCGGCGAGCTAAAGCAGATGGTGACTCTCGGCGAGCTAAAGCAGATTGGGACTCCCGGCGAGCTAAAGCAGATTGGGACTCTCGGCGGGCTACAACAGATAGGGACTCTCGGCGAGCTAAAACAGATAGGGACTCTAGGCAGAGCTAAAACAGATAGGGACTCTAGGCAGAGCTAAAAGAGATAGGGACTCTCGGCGAGCTAAAACAGATAGGGACTCTCGGCGAGCTAAAACAGATAGGGACTCTCGGCGAGCTAAAACAGATAGGGACTCTCGGCGAGCAAAAACAGATAAGGACTCTCGGCGAGCTAAAACAGATAGGGACTCTCGGCGAGCTAAAACAGATAGGGACTCTCGGCGAGCTAAAACAGATAGGGACTCTCGGCGAGCTAAAACAGATAGGGACTCTCGGCGAGCTAAAACAGATAGGGACTCTCGGCGAGCTAAAACAGATAGGGACTCTCGGCGAGCTAAAACAGATAGGGACTCTCGGCGAGATAAAGCAGATAGGGACTCTCGGCGAGCTAAAGCAGATAGGGACTCTCGGCGAGCTAAAACAGATAGGGACTCTCAGCCAGCTTAAGCAGATAGGGACTCTCGGCCAGCTTAAGCAGATGGGGACTCTCGGCCAGCTTAAGCAGATGGGGACTCTCGGCGAGCTTAAACAGATGGGGACTCTCGGCGAGCTTAAACAGATGGGGAATCTCGGCGAGCTTAAACAGATGGGGACTCTCGGCGAGCTTAAACAGATGGGGACTCTCGGCGAGCTTAAACAGATGGGGACACTCGGCGAGCTTAAACAGATGGGGACTCTCGGCGAGCTTAAACAGATGGGGACTCTCGGCGAGCTTAAACAGATGGGGACTCTCGGCGAGCTTAAGCAGATGGGGACTCTCGGCGAGCTTAAGCAGATGGGGACTCTCAGCGAGCTTAAGCAGATGGAGACTCTCGGCGAGCTTAAGCAGATGGGGACTCTCGGCGAGCTTAAGCAGATGGGGACTCTCGGCGAGCTTAAGCAGATGGGGACTCTCGGCGAGCTAAAGCAGATGGGGAGTCTCGGCGAGCTAAAGCAGATGGGGACTCTCGGCGAGCTTAAACAGATAGGGACTCTCGGCGAGCTTAAACAGATGGGGACTCTCGGCGAGCTTAAACAGATGGGGACTCTCGGCGAGCTTAAACAGATGGGGACTCTCGGCGAGCTTAAACAGATGGGGACTCTCGGCGAGCTTAAACAGATGGGGACTCTCGGCGAGCTTTCCCAGTCCTTCCACCTGGACATGAGATATGATTGGGAGTAAATCCACCACAGCCAAACAGACAATGCTGGGAGCTATAGACGGTGTCATCAGAGCTCAAGTGTAGTGAGGATGCTCAGTTGAAGGCCTGTGTTCTTTGCACTCAGGTTTTTTAAAGTATTTTTTTTGGTGGCAAAATCTTCTGACCGTAGTTTCAAAAGTTTGGTAATGTATTGTTTTTTGGTGGCAACATCTTCTGACTATAGGTTCAAAAGCTTGGTAAAGGGGCCCACTGGTGGGTAGACATGTCCTGATCCCCATTGAGACCTCGCTCAAGGGAGCATCCCTGGTTGAACAAGGCACCCTGAGCAAGACCACAGTTAGTCCTAGCAAGAAATGGTGCTGAAGACGGAGGTAACCAGCGAAAAGGCGCACCATACAATCAGGATGCCACATAAACGTGCAACATGAAAGTATGCCTATATCTGCAAACTGGTATGGCGCTCGGCCTGTGGTGGACAACCAGGCAGGTACAGTGCCGGGTCTCCTGTCTGAAAAGGGCCCAATTTATTTCATTGGACTCTCGGCGAGCTAAAGCAGATGGTGACTCTCGGCGAGCTAAAGCAGATTGGGACTCCCGGCGAGCTAAAGCAGATTGGGACTCTCGGCGGGCTACAACAGATAGGGACTCTCGGCGAGCTAAAACAGATAGGGACTCTAGGCAGAGCTAAAACAGATAGGGACTCTAGGCAGAGCTAAAAGAGATAGGGACTCTCGGCGAGCTAAAACAGATAGGGACTCTCGGCGAGCTAAAACAGATAGGGACTCTCGGCGAGCTAAAACAGATAGGGACTCTCGGCGAGCAAAAACAGATAAGGACTCTCGGCGAGCTAAAACAGATAGGGACTCTCGGCGAGCTAAAACAGATAGGGACTCTCGGCGAGCTAAAACAGATAGGGACTCTCGGCGAGCTAAAACAGATAGGGACTCTCGGCGAGCTAAAACAGATAGGGACTCTCGGCGAGCTAAAACAGATAGGGACTCTCGGCGAGCTAAAACAGATAGGGACTCTCGGCGAGATAAAGCAGATAGGGACTCTCGGCGAGCTAAAGCAGATAGGGACTCTCGGCGAGCTAAAACAGATAGGGACTCTCAGCCAGCTTAAGCAGATAGGGACTCTCGGCCAGCTTAAGCAGATGGGGACTCTCGGCCAGCTTAAGCAGATGGGGACTCTCGGTCAGCTTAAGCAGATAGGGACTCTCGGCGAGCTTAAGCAGAGAGGGACTCTCGGCGAGCTAAAGCAGATAGGCACTCTCGGCGAGCTACAGCAGATGGGGACTTTCGGCAAGCTTAAGCAGATGGGGACTCTCGGCGAGCTTAAGCAGATGGGGACTCTCGGCGAGCTTAAGCAGATGGGGACTCTCGGCGAGCTTAAGCAGATGGGGACTCTCGGCGAGCTTAAACAGATGGGGACTCTCGGCGAGCTTAAACAGATGGGGAATCTCGGCGAGCTTAAACAGATGGGGACTCTCGGCGAGCTTAAACAGATGGGGACTCTCGGCGAGCTTAAACAGATGGGGACTCTCGGCGAGCTTAAACAGATGGGGACTCTCGGCGAGCTTAAACAGATGGGGACTCTCGGCGAGCTTAAACAGATGGGGACTCTCGGCGAGCTTAAGCAGATGGGGACTCTCGGCGAGCTTAAGCAGATGGGGACTCTCAGCGAGCTTAAGCAGATGGAGACTCTCGGCGAGCTTAAGCAGATGGGGACTCTCGGCGAGCTTAAACAGATGGGGACTCTCGGCGAGCTTAAACAGATGGGGAATCTCGGCGAGCTTAAACAGATGGGGACTCTCGGCGAGCTTAAACAGATGGGGACTCTCGGCGAGCTTAAACAGATGGGGACTCTCGGCGAGCTTAAACAGATGGGGACTCTCGGCGAGCTTAAACAGATGGATACTCTCGGCGAGCTTAAACAGATGGGGACTCTCGGCGAGCTTAAGCAGATGGGGACTCTCGGCGAGCTTAAGCAGATGGGGACTCTCAGCGAGCTTAAGCAGATGGAGACTCTCGGCGAGCTTAAGCAGATGGGGACTCTCGGCGAGCTTAAGCAGATGGGGACTCTCGGCGAGCTTAAGCAGATGGGGACTCTCGGCGAGCTAAAGCAGATGGGGAGTCTCGGCGAGCTAAAGCAGATGGGGACTCTCGGCGAGCTTAAACAGATAGGGACTCTCGGCGAGCTTAAACAGATGGGGACTCTCGGCGAGCTTAAACAGATGGGGACTCTCGGCGAGCTTAAACAGATGGGGACTCTCGGCGAGCTTAAACAGATGGGGACTCTCGGCGAGCTTAAACAGATGGGGACTCTCGGCGAGCTTTCCCAGTCCTTCCACCTGGACATGAGATATGATTGGGAGTAAATCCACCACAGCCAAACAGACAATGCTGGGAGCTATAGACGGTGTCATCAGAGCTCAAGTGTAGTGAGGATGCTCAGTTGAAGGCCTGTGTTCTTTGCACTCAGGTTTTTTAAAGTATTTTTTTTGGTGGCAAAATCTTCTGACCGAAGTTTCAAAAGTTTGGTAATGTATTGTTTTTTGGTGGCAACATCTTCTGACTATAGGTTCAAAAGCTTGGTAAAGGGGCCCACTGGTGGGTAGACATGTCCTGATCCCCATTGAGACCTCGCTCAAGGGAGCATCCCTGGTTGAACAAGGCACCCTGAGCAAGACCACAGTTAGTCCTAGCAAGAAATGGTGCTGAAGACGGAGGTAACCAGCGAAAAGGCGCACCATACAATCAGGATGCCACATATACGTGCAACATGAAAGTATGCCTATATCTGCAAACTGGTATGGCGCTCGGCCTGTGGTGGACAACCAGGCAGGTACAGTGCCGGGTCTCCTGTCTGAAAAGGGCCCAATTTATTTCATTGGACTCTCGGCGAGCTAAAGCAGATGGTGACTCTCGGCGAGCTAAAGCAGATTGGGACTCTCGGCGGGCTAAAACAGATAGGGACTCTCGGCGAGCTAAAACAGATAGGGACTCTAGGCAGAGCTAAAACAGATAGGGACTCTAGGCAGAGCTAAAAGAGATAGGGACTCTCGGCGAGCTAAAACAGATAGGGACTCTCGGCGAGCTAAAACAGATAGGGACTCTCGGCGAGCTAAAACAGATAGGGACTCTCGGCGAGCAAAAACAGATAAGGACTCTCGGCGAGCTAAAACAGATAGGGACTCTCGGCGAGCTAAAACAGATAGGGACTCTCGGCGAGCTAAAACAGATAGGGACTCTCGGCGAGCTAAAACAGATAGGGACTCTCGGCGAGCTAAAACAGATAGGGACTCTCGGCGAGCTAAAACAGATAGGGACTCTCGGGGAGCTAAAACAGATAGGTACTCTCGGCGAGCTAAAACAGATAGGTACTCTCAGCGAGCTAAAACAGATAGGGACTCTCGGCGAGCTAAAGCAGATAGGGACTCTCGGCGAGCTAAAGCAGATAGGGACTCTCGGCGAGCTAAAACAGATAGGGACTCTCGGCGAGCTAAAGAAGATAGGGACTCTCGGCGAGCTAAAGCAGATAGGGACTCTCGGCGAGCTAAAGCAGATAGGGATTCTCGGCGAGCTAAAACAGATAGGGACTCTCGGCGAGCTAAAACAGATAGGGACTCTCGGCGAGCTAAAACAGATAGGGACTCTCGGCGAGCTAAAACAGATAGGGACTCTCGGCGAGCTAAAACAGATAGGGACTCTCGGCGAGCTAAAACAGATAGGTACTCTCGGCGAGCTAAAACAGATAGGTACTCTCGGCGAGCTAAAACAGATAGGGACTCTCGGCGAGCTAAAGCAGATAGGGACTCTCGGCGAGCTAAAGCAGATAGGGACTCTCGGCGAGCTAAAACAGATAGGGACTCTCGGCGAGCTAAAGAAGATAGGGACTCTCGGCGAGCTAAAGCAGATAGGGACTCTCGGTGAGCTAAAGCAGATAGGGATTCTCGGCGAGCTAAAGCAGATAGAACTCTCGGCGAGCTAAACAGATAGGGACTCTCGGCGAGCTAAACAGATAGGGACTCTCGGCGAGCTAAACAGATAGGGACTCTCGGCGAGCTAAAACAGATTGGGACTTTCGGCGAGCTAAAACAGATAGGGACTCTCGGCGAGCTAAAACAGATAGGGACTCTCGGCGAGCTAAAACAGATAGGGACTCTCGGCGAGCTAAAACAGATAGGGACTCTCGGCGAGCTAAGACAGATAGGGACTCTAGGCAGAGCTAAAACAGATAGGGACTCTCGGCGAGCTAAAACAGATAGAGACTCTCGGCGAGCTAAAACAGATAGGGACTCTCGGCGAGCTAAAACAGATAGGGACTCTCGGGGAGCTAAAACAGATAGGGACTCTCGGCGAGATAAAGCAGATAGGGACTCTCGGCGAGCTAAAGCAGATAGGGACTCTCGGCGAGCTAAAACAGATAGGGACTCTCGGCCAGCTTAAGCAGATAGGGACTCTCGGCCAGCTTAAGCAGATGGGGACTCTCGGCCAGCTTAAGCAGATGGGGACTCTCGGCCAGCTTAAGCAGATAGGGACTCTCGGCGAGCTTAAGCAGATAGGGACTCTCGGCGAGCTAAAGCAGATAGGCACTCTCGGCGAGCTACAGCAGATGGGGACTCTCGGCAAGCTTAAGCAGATGGGGACTCTCGGCGAGCTTAAGCAGATGGGGACTCTCGGCGAGCTTAAGCAGATGGGGACTCTCGGCGAGCTTAAGCAGATGGGGACTCTCGGCGAGCTTAAGCAGATGGGGACTCTCGGCGAGCTAAAACAGATGGGGACTCTCGGCGAGCTTAAACAGATGGGGACTCTCGGCGAGCTTAAACAGATGGGGACTCTCGGCGAGCTTAAACAGATGGGGACTCTCGGCGAGCTTAAACAGATGGGGACTCTCGGCGAGCTTAAGCAGATGGGGACTCTCGGCGAGCTTAAGCAGATGGGGACTCTCGGCGAGCTTAAGCAGATGGAGACTCTCGGCGAGCTTAAGCAGATGGGGACTCTCGGCGGGCTTTAGCAGATGGGGACTCTCGGCGGGCTTTAGCAGATGGGGACTCTCGGCGGGCTTTAGCAGATGGGGACTCTCGGCGGGCTTTAGCAGATGGGGTCTCTCGCCGGGCTTTAGCAGATGGGGACTCTCGTCGGGCTTTAGCAGATGGGGACTCTCGGCGGGCTTTAGCAGATGGGGACTCTCGGCGGGCTTTAGCAGATGGGGACTCTCGGCGGGCTTTAGCAGATGGGGACTCTAGGCGGGCTTTAGCAGATTGGGACTCTCGGCGGGCTTTAGCAGATGGGGACTCTCGGCGGGCTTTAGCAGATGGGGACTCTCGGCGGGCTTTAGCAGATGGGGACTCTCGGCGGGCTTTAGCAGATGGGGACTCTCAGCGGGCTAAAGCAGATGGGGAATCTCGGCGGGCTTTAGCAGATGGGGACTCTCGGCGGGCTTTAGCAGATGGGGACTCTCGGCGGGCTTTAGCAGATGGGGACTCTCGGCGGGCTTTAGCAGATGGGGACTCTCGGCGGGCTTTAGCAGATAGGGACTCTCGGGGGGTTTAGCAGATGGGGACTCTCTGCGGGCTTTAGCAGATGGGGACTCTCTGCGGGCTTTAGCAGATGGGGACTCTCGGCGGGCTTTAGCAGATGGGGACTCTCGGCGGGCTTTAGCAGAAGGGGACTCTCGGCGGGCTTTAGCAGATTGGGACTCTCGGCGGTCCTTAGCAGATGGGGACTCTCGGCGGGCTTTAGCAGATGGGGACTCGGCGGGCTTTAGCAGATGGGGACTCTCGGCGGGCTTTAGCAGATGGGGACTCTCGGCGGGATTTATCAGATGGGGACTCTCAGCGGGCTTTAGCAGATGGGGACTCTCGGCGGGCTTTAGCAGATGGGGACTCTCGGCGGGCTTTAGCAGATGGGGACTCTCGGCGGGCTTTAGCAGATGGGGACTCTCGGCGGGCTTTAGCAGATGGGGACTCTCGGCGGGCTTTAGCAGATGGGGACTCTCAGCGGGCTAAAGCAGATGGGGAATCTCGGCGGGCTTTAGCAGATGGGGACTCTCGGCGGGCTTTAGCAGATGGGGACTCTCGGCGGGCTTTAGCAGATGGGGACTCTCGGCGGGCTTTAGCAGATGGGGACTCTCGGCGGGCTTTAGCAGATAGGGACTCTCGGGGGGTTTAGCAGATGGGGACTCTCTGCGGGCTTTAGCAGATGGGGACTCTCTGCGGGCTTTAGCAGATGGGGACTCTCGGCGGGCTTTAGCAGATGGGGACTCTCGGCGGGCTTTAGCAGAAGGGGACTCTCGGCGGGCTTTAGCAGATGGGGACTCTCGGCGGGCTTTAGCAGATGGGGACTCTCGGCGGGCTTTAGCAGATGGGGACTCTCGGCGGGCTTTAGCAGATGGGGACTCTCGGCGGGCTTTAGCAGATGGGGACTCTCGGCGGGCTTTAGCAGATGGAGATTCTCGGCGGGCTTTAGCAGATGGGGACTCTCGGCGGGCTTTAGCAGATGGGTACTCTCGGCGGGCTTTAGCAGATGGGGATTCTCGGCGGGCTTTAGCAGATGGGGATTCTCGGCGGGCTTTAGCAGATGGGGACTCTCGGCGGGCTTTAGCAGATGGGGACTCTCGGCGGGCTTTAGCAGATGGGGACTCTCGCCGGGCTTTAGCAGATGGGGACTCTCGGCGGGGTTTAGCAGATGGGGACTCTCGGCGGGCTTTAGCAGATGGGGACTCTCGGCGGGCTTTAGCAAATGGGGACTCTCGGCGGGCTTTAGCAGATGGGGACTCTCGGCAGGCTTTAGCAGATGGGGACTCTCGGCGGGCTTTAGCAGATGGGGACTCTCGGCGGGCCTTAGCAGATGGGGACTCTTGGCGGGCTTTAGCCGATGGGGACTCTCGGCGGGCTTTAGCCGATGGGGACTCTCGGCGGGCTTTAGCAGATGGGGACTCTCGCCGGGCTTTAGCAGATGGGGACTCTCGGCGGGCTTTAGCAGATGGGGACTCTCGGCGGGCTTTAGCAGATGGGGACTCTCGGCGGGCTTTAGCAGATGGGGACTCTCGGCGGGCTTTAGCAGATGGGGACTCTCGGCGGGCTTTAGCAGATGGGGACTCTCGGCGGGCTTTAGCAGATGGGGACTCTCCGCGGGCTTTAGCAGATGGGGACTCTCGGCGGTCCTTAGCAGATGGGGACTCTCGGCGGGCTTTAGCAGATGGGGACTCTCGGCGGGCTTTAGCAGATGGGGACTCTCGGCGGGATTTATCAGATGGGGACTCTCGGCGGGCTTTAGCAGAAGGGGACTCTCGGCGGGCTTTAGCAGAAGGGGACTCTCGGCGGGCTTTAGCAGATGGGGACTCTCGGCGGGCTTTAGCAGATGGGGACTCTCGGCGGGCTTTAGCAGATGGGGACTCTCGGCGGGCTTTAGCAGATGGGGACTCTCGGCGGGCTTTAGCAGATGGGGACTCTCGGCGGGCTTTAGCAGATGGGGACTCTCGGCGGGCTTTAGCCGATGGGGACTCTCGGCGGGCTTTAGCCGATGGATACTCTCGGCGGGCTTTAGCAGATGGGGACTCTCGGCGGGCTTTAGCAGATGGGGACTCTCGGCGGGCTTTAGCAGATGGGGTCTCTCGCCGGGCTTTAGCAGATGGGGACTCTCGTCGGGCTTTAGCAGATGGGGACTCTCGGCGGGCTTTAGCAGATGGGGACTCTCGGCGGGCTTTAGCAGATGGGGACTCTCGGCGGGCTTTAGCAGATGGGGACTCTAGGCGGGCTTTAGCAGATTGGGACTCTCGGCGGGCTTTAGCAGATGGGGACTCTCGGCGGGCTTTAGCAGATGGGGACTCTCGGCGGGCTTTAGCAGATGGGGACTCTCGGCGGGCTTTAGCAGATGGGGACTCTCGGCGGGCTTTAGCAGAAGGGGACTCTCGGTGGGCTTTAGCAGATGGGGACTCTCGGCGGGCTTTAGCAGATGGGGACTCTCCGCGGGCTTTAGCAGATGGGGACTCTCGGCGGTCCTTAGCAGATGGGGACTCTCGGCGGGCTTTAGCAGATGGGGACTCGGCGGGCTTTAGCAGATGGGGACTCTCGGCGGGCTTTAGCAGATGGGGACTCTCGGCGGGATTTATCAGATGGGGACTCTCAGCGGGCTTTAGCAGAAGGGGACTCTCGGCGGGCTTTAGCAGATGGGGACTCTCGGCGGGCTTTAGCAGATGGGGACTCTCGGCGGGCTTTAGCAGATGGGGACTCTCGGCGGGCTTTAGCAGATGGGGACTCTCGGCGGGCTTTAGCAGATGGGGACTCTCGGCGGGCTTTAGCAGATGGGGACTCTCGGCGGGCTTTAGCCGATGGGGACTCTCGGCGGGCTTTAGCCGATGGATACTCTCGGCGGGCTTTAGCAGATGGGGACTCTCAGCGGGCTAAAGCAGATGGGGAATCTCGGCGGGCTTTAGCAGATGGGGACTCTCGGCGGGCTTTAGCAGATGGGGACTCTCGGCGGGCTTTAGCAGATGGGGACTCTCGGCGGGCTTTAGCAGATGGGGACTCTCGGCGGGCTTTAGCAGATAGGGACTCTCGGGGGGTTTAGCAGATGGGGACTCTCTGCGGGCTTTAGCAGATGGGGACTCTCTGCGGGCTTTAGCAGATGGGGACTCTCGGCGGGCTTTAGCAGATGGGGACTCTCGGCGGGCTTTAGCAGAAGGGGACTCTCGGCGGGCTTTAGCAGATGGGGACTCTCGGCGGGCTTTAGCAGATGGGGACTCTCGGCGGGCTTTAGCAGATGGGGACTCTCGGCGGGCTTTAGCAGATGGGGACTCTCGGCGGGCTTTAGCAGATGGGGACTCTCGGCGGGCTTTAGCAGATGGAGATTCTCGGCGGGCTTTAGCAGATGGGGACTCTCGGCGGGCTTTAGCAGATGGGTACTCTCGGCGGGCTTTAGCAGATGGGGATTCTCGGCGGGCTTTAGCAGATGGGGATTCTCGGCGGGCTTTAGCAGATGGGGACTCTCGGCGGGCTTTAGCAGATGGGGACTCTCGGCGGGCTTTAGCAGATGGGGACTCTCGCCGGGCTTTAGCAGATGGGGACTCTCGGCGGGGTTTAGCAGATGGGGACTCTCGGCGGGCTTTAGCAGATGGGGACTCTCGGCGGGCTTTAGCAAATGGGGACTCTCGGCGGGCTTTAGCAGATGGGGACTCTCGGCAGGCTTTAGCAGATGGGGACTCTCGGCGGGCTTTAGCAGATGGGGACTCTCGGCGGGCCTTAGCAGATGGGGACTCTTGGCGGGCTTTAGCCGATGGGGACTCTCGGCGGGCTTTAGCCGATGGGGACTCTCGGCGGGATTTAGCAGATGGGGACTCTCGCCGGGCTTTAGCAGATGGGGACTCTCGGCGGGCTTTAGCAGATGGGGACTCTCGGCGGGCTTTAGCAGATGGGGACTCTCGGCGGGCTTTAGCAGATGGGGACTCTCGGCGGGCTTTAGCAGATGGGGACTCTCGGCGGGCTTTAGCAGATGGGGACTCTCGGCGGGCTTTAGCAGATGGGGACTCTCCGCGGGCTTTAGCAGATGGGGACTCTCGGCGGTCCTTAGCAGATGGGGACTCTCGGCGGGCTTTAGCAGATGGGGACTCTCGGCGGGCTTTAGCAGATGGGGACTCTCGGCGGGATTTATCAGATGGGGACTCTCGGCGGGCTTTAGCAGAAGGGGACTCTCGGCGGGCTTTAGCAGAAGGGGACTCTCGGCGGGCTTTAGCAGATGGGGACTCTCAACGGGCTTTAGCAGATGGGGACTCTCGGCGGGCTTTAGCAGATGGGGACTCTCGGCGGGCTTTAGCAGATGGGGACTCTCGGCGGGCTTTAGCAGATGGGGACTCTCGGCGGGCTTTAGCAGATGGGGACTCTCGGCGGGCTTTAGCCGATGGGGACTCTCGGCGGGCTTTAGCCGATGGATACTCTCGGCGGGCTTTAGCAGATGGGGACTCTCGGCGGGCTTTAGCAGATGGGGACTCTCGGCGGGCTTTAGCAGATGGGGTCTCTCGCCGGGCTTTAGCAGATGGGGACTCTCGTCGGGCTTTAGCAGATGGGGACTCTCGGCGGGCTTTAGCAGATGGGGACTCTCGGCGGGCTTTAGCAGATGGGGACTCTCGGCGGGCTTTAGCAGATGGGGACTCTAGGCGGGCTTTAGCAGATTGGGACTCTCGGCGGGCTTTAGCAGATGGGGACTCTCGGCGGGCTTTAGCAGATGGGGACTCTCGGCGGGCTTTAGCAGATGGGGACTCTCGGCGGCCTTTAGCAAATGGGGACTCTCGGCGGGCTTTAGCAGATGGGGACTCTCGGCGGGCTTTAGCAGAAGGGGACTCTCGGTGGGCTTTAGCAGATGGGGACTCTCGGCGGGCTTTAGCAGATGGGGACTCTCGGCGGGGTTTAGCAGATGGGGACTCTCGGCGGGCTTTAGCAGATGGGGACTCTCGGACAGGTTAAGCAGATGGGGACTCTCGGCGGGCTTTAGCAGATAGGGACTCTCGGCGGCCTTTAGCAAATGGGGACTCTCGGTGAGCTAAAGGAGATAGGGACTCTCGGCGAGCTAAAGCAGATGGGGACTCTCGGCGAGCTTAAGCAGATGGGGACTCTCGGCGAGCTAAACAGATAGGGACTCTCGGCGAGCTAAACAGATAGGGACTCTCAGCAAGCTAAACAGATAGGGACTCTCGGCGAGCTAAACAGATTGGGACTCTAAGCGAGCTAAAACAGATTGGGACTTTCGGCGAGCTAAAACAGATAGGGACTCTCGGCGAGCTAAAACAGATAGGGACTCTCGGCGAGCTAAAACAGATAGGGACTCTCGGCGAGCTAAAACAGATAGGGACTCTAGGCAGAGCTAAAACAGATAGGGACTCTAGGCAGAGCTAAAAGAGATAGGGACTCTCGGCGAGCTAAAACAGATAGGGACTCTCGGCAAGCTAAAACAGATAGGGACTCTCGGCGAGCTAAAACAGATAGGGACTCTCGGCGAGCTAAAACAGATAGGGACTCTCGGCGAGCTAAAACAGATAGGGACTCTCGGCGAGCGAAAACAGATAAGGACTCTCGGCGAGCTAAAACAGATAGGGACTCTCGGCGAGCTAAAACAGATAGGGACTCTCGGCGAGCTAAAACAGATAGGGACTCTCGGCGAGCTAAAACAGATAGGGACTCTCGGCGAGCTAAAACAGATAGGGACTCTCGGCGAGCTAAAACAGATAGGTACTCTCGGCGAGCTAAAACAGATAGGTACTCTCGGCGAGCTAAAACAGATAGGGACTCTCGCCGAGCTAAAGCAGATAGGGACTCTCGGCGAGCTAAAGCAGATAGGGACTCTCGGCGAGCTAAAACAGATAGGGACTCTCGGCGAGCTAAAGAAGATAGGGACTCTCGGCGAGCTAAAGCAGATAGGGACTCTCGGCGAGCTAAAGCAGATAGGGATTCTCGGCGAGCTAAAGCAGATAGGGACTCTTGGCGAGCTAAACAGATAGGGACTCTCGGCGAGCTAAACAGATAGGGACTCTCGGCGAGCTAAACAGATAAGGACTCTCGGCGAGCTAAAACAGATTGGGACTTTCGGTGAGCTAAAACAGATAGGGACTCTCGGCGAGCTAAAACAGATAGGGACTCTCGGCGAGCTAAAACAGATAGGGACTCTCGGCGAGCTAAAACAGATAGGGACTCTCGGCGAGCTAAAACAGATAGGGACTCTCGACGAGCTAAAACAGATAGGGACTCTAGGCAGAGCTAAAACAGATATGGACTCTAGGCAGAGCTAAAAGAGATAGGGACTATCGGCGAGCTAAAACAGATAGGGACTCTCAGCGAGCTAAAACAGATAGGGACTCTCCGCGAGCTAAAACAGATAGGGACTCTCGGCGAGCTAAAACAGATAGGGACTCTCGGCGAGCTAAAACAGATAGGGACTCTCGGCGAGCGAAAACAGATAAGGACTCCAGGCGAGCTAAAACAGATAGGGACTCTCGGCGAGCTAAAACAGATAGGGACTCTCGGCGAGCTAAAACAGATAGGGACTCTCAGCGAGCTAAAACAGATAGGGACTCTCGGCGAGCTAAAAAAGATAGGGACTCTCGGCGAGCTAAAACAGATAGGGACTCTCGGCGAGCTAAAGAAGATAAGGACTCTCGGCGAGCTAAAGCAGATAGGGACTCTCTGCGAGCTAAAGCAGATAGGGATTCTCGGCGAGCTAAAGCAGATAGGGACTCTCGGCGTGCTAAACAGATAGGGACTCTCAGCGAGCTAAACAGATAGGGACTCTCGGCGAGCTAAACAGATAGGGACTCTCGGCGAGCTAAAACAGATTGGGACTTTCGGCGAGCTAAAACAGATAGGGACTCTCGGCGAGCTAAAACAGATAGGGACTCTCGGCGAGCTAAAACAGATAGGGACTCTCGGCGAGCTAAAACAGATAGGGACTCTCGGCGAGCTAAAACAGATAGGGACTCTAGGCAGAGCTAAAACAGATAGGGACTCTCGGCGAGCTAAAACAGATAGGGACTCTCGGCGAGCTAAAACAGATAGGGACTCTCGGCGAGCTAAAACAGATAGGGACTCTCGGCGAGCTAAAACAGATAGGGACTCTCGGCGAGATAAAGCAGATAGGGACTCTCGGCGAGCTAAAGCAGATAGGGACTCTCGGCGAGCTAAAACAGATAGGGACTCTCGGCCAGCTTAAGCAGATAGGGACTCTCGGCCAGCTTAAGCAGATGGGGACTCTCGACCAGCTTAAGCAGATGGGGACTCTCTGCCAGCTTAAGCAGATAGGGACTCTCGGCGAGCTTAAGCAGATAGGGACTCTCGGTGAGCTAAAGCAGATAGGGACTCTCGGCGAGCTACAGCAGATGGGGACTCTCGGCGAGCTTAAGCAGATGGGGACTCTCGGCGAGCTTAAGCAGATGGGGACTCTCGGCGAGCTTAAGCAGATGGGGACTCTCGGCGAGCTTAGGCAGATGGGGACTCTCGGCGAGCTTAAGACGATGGGGACTCTCGGCGAGCTTAAACAGATGGGGACTCTCGGCGAGCTTAAACAGATGGGGACTCTCGGCGAGCTTAAACAGATGGGGAATCTCGGCGAGCTTAAGCAGATAGGGACTCTCGGCGAGCTTAATCAGATAGGGACTCTCGGTGAGCTAAAGCAGATAGGGACTCTCGGCGAGCTACAGCAGATGGGGACTCTCGGCAAGCTTAAGCAGATGGGGACTCTCGGCAAGCTTAAGCAGATGGGGACTCTCGGCGAGCTTAAGCAGATGGGGACTCTCGGCGAGCTTAAGCAGATGGGGACTCTTGGCGAGCTTAAGCAGATGGGGACTCTCGGCGAGCTTAAGCAGATGGGGACTCTCGGCGAGCTTAAACAGATGGGGACTCTCGGCGAGCTTAAACAGATGGGGACTCTCGGCGAGCTTAAACAGATGGGGAATCTCGGCGAGCTTAAACAGATGGGGACTCTCGGCGAGCTTAAACAGATGGGGACTCTCGGCGAGCTTAAACAGATGGGGACTCTCGGCGAGCTTAAACAGATGGGGACTCTCGGCGAGCTTAAACAGATGGGGACTCTCGGCGAGCTTAAACAGATGGGGACTCTCGGCGAGCTTAAACAGATGGGGACTCTCGGCGAGCTTAAGCAGATGGGGACACTCGGCGAGCTAAAGCAGATGGGGAGTCTCGGCGAGCTAAAGCAGATGGGGACTCTCGGCGAGATTAAACAGATAGGGACTCTCGGCGAGCTTAAACAGATGGGGACTCTCGGCGAGCTTAAACAGATGGGGACTCTCGGCGAGCTTAAACAGATGGGGACTCTCGGCGAGCTTAAACAGATGGGGTCTCTCGGCGGGCTTTAGCAGATGGGGATTCTCGGCGGGCTTTAGCAGATGGGGATTCTCGGCGGGCTTTAGCAGATGGGGACTCTCGGCGGGCTTTAGCAGATGGGGACTCTCGGCGGGCTTTAGCAGATGGGGACTCTCGCCGGGCTTTAGCAGATGGGGACTCTCGGCGGGGTTTAGCAGATAGGGACTCTCGGCGAGCTAAAACAGATAGGGACTCTCGGCGAGCTAAAACAGATAGGGACTCTCGACGAGCTAAAACAGATAGGGACTCTAGGCAGAGCTAAAACAGATAGGGACTATCGGCGAGCTAAAACAGATAGGGACTCTCGGCGAGCTAAAACAGATAGGGACTCTCCGCGAGCTAAAACAGATAGGGACTCTCGGCGAGCTAAAACAGATAGGGACTCTCGGCGAGCTAAAACAGATAGGGACTCTCGGCGAGCGAAAACAGATAAGGACTCCAGGCGAGCTAAAACAGATAGGGACTCTCGGCGAGCTAAAACAGATAGGGACTCTCGGCGAGCTAAAACAGATAGGGACTCTCAGCGAGCTAAAACAGATAGGGACTCTCGGCGAGCTAAAACAGATAGGGACTCTCGGCGAGCTAAAACAGATAGGGACTCTCGGCAAGCTAAAACAGATAGGTACTCTCGGCGAGCTAAAACAGATAGGTACTCTCGGCGAGCTAAAACAGATAGCGACTCTCGGCGAGCTAAAGCAGATAGGGACTCTCGGCGAGCTAAAGCAGATAGGGACTCTCGGCGAGCTAAAACAGATAGGGACTCTCGGCGAGCTAAAGAAGATAAGGACTCTCGGCGAGCTAAAGCAGATAGGGACTCTCTGCGAGCTAAAGCAGATAGGGATTCTCGGCGAGCTAAAGCAGATAGGGACTCTCGGCGTGCTAAACAGATAGGGACTCTCGGCGAGCTAAACAGATAGGGACTCTCGGCGAGCTAAACAGATAGGGACTCTCGGCGAGCTAAAACAGATTGGGACTTTCGGCGAGCTAAAACAGATAGGGACTCTCGGCGAGCTAAAACAGATAGGGACTCTCGGCGAGCTAAAACAGATAGGGACTCTCGGCGAGCTAAAACAGATAGGGACTCTAGGCAGAGCTAAAACAGATAGGGACTCTAGGCAGAGCTAAAACAGATAGGGACTCTCGGCGAGCTAAAACAGATAGGGACTCTCGGCGAGCTAAAACAGATAGGGACTCTCGGCGAGCTAAAACAGATAGGGACTCTCGGCGAGCTAAAACAGATAGGGACTCTCGGCGAGATAAAGCAGATAGGGACTCTCGGCGAGCTAAAGCAGATAGGGACTCTCGGCGAGCTAAAACAGATAGGGACTCTCGGCCAGCTTAAGCAGATAGGGACTCTCGGCCAGCTTAAGCAGATGGGGACTCTCGACCAGCTTAAGCAGATGGGGACTCTCTGCCAGCTTAAGCAGATAGGGACTCTCGGCGAGCTTAAGCAGATAGGGACTCTCGGTGAGCTAAAGCAGATAAAGACTCTCGGCGAGCTACAGCAGATGGGGACTCTCGGCGAGCTTAAGCAGATGGGGACTCTCGGCGAGCTTAGGCAGATGGGGACTCTCGGCGAGCTTAAGACGATGGGGACTCTCGGCGAGCTTAAACAGATGGGGACTCTCGGCGAGCTTAAACAGATGGGGACTCTCGGCGAGCTTAAACAGATGGGGAATCTCGGCGAGCTTAAGCAGATAGGGACTCTCGGCGAGCTTAAGCAGATAGGGACTCTCGGTGAGCTAAAGCAGATAGGGACTCTCGGCGAGCTACAGCAGATGGGGACTCTCGGCAAGCTTAAGCAGATGGGGACTCTCGGCAAGCTTAAGCAGATGGGGACTCTCGGCGAGCTTAAGCAGATGGGGACTCTCGGCGAGCTTAAGCAGATGGGGACTCTTGGCGAGCTTAAGCAGATGGGGACTCTCGGCGAGCTTAAGCAGATGGGGACTCTCGGCGAGCTTAAGCAGATAGGGACTCTCGGTGAGCTAAAGCAGATAAAGACTCTCGGCGAGCTACAGCAGATGGGGACTCTCGGCGAGCTTAAGCAGATGGGGACTCTCGGCGAGCTTAGGCAGATGGGGACTCTCGGCGAGCTTAAGACGATGGGGACTCTCGGCGAGCTTAAACAGATGGGGACTCTCGGCGAGCTTAAACAGATGGGGACTCTCGGCGAGCTTAAACAGATGGGGAATCTCGGCGAGCTTAAGCAGATAGGGACTCTCGGCGAGCTTAAGCAGATAGGGACTCTCGGTGAGCTAAAGCAGATAGGGACTCTCGGCGAGCTACAGCAGATGGGGACTCTCGGCAAGCTTAAGCAGATGGGGACTCTCGGCAAGCTTAAGCAGATGGGGACTCTCGGCGAGCTTAAGCAGATGGGGACTCTCGGCGAGCTTAAGCAGATGGGGACTCTTGGCGAGCTTAAGCAGATGGGGACTCTCGGCGAGCTTAAGCAGATGGGGACTCTCGGCGAGCTTAAACAGATGGGGACTCTCGGCGAGCTTAAACAGATGGGGACTCTCGGCGAGCTTAAACAGATGGGGAATCTCGGCGAGCTTAAACAGATGGGGACTCTCGGCGAGCTTAAACAGATGGGGACTCTCGGCGAGCTTAAACAGATGGGGACTCTCGGCGAGCTTAAACAGATGGGGACTCTCGGCGAGCTTAAACAGATGGGGACTCTCGGCGAGCTTAAACAGATGGGGACTCTCGGCGAGCTTAAACAGATGGGGACTCTCGGCGAGCTTAAACAGATGGGGACTCTCGGCGAGCTTAAACAGATGGGGACTCTCGGCGAGCTTAAGCAGATGGGGACACTCGGCGAGCTAAAGCAGATGGGGAGTCTCGGCGAGCTAAAGCAGATGGGGACTCTCGGCGAGCTTAAACAGATAGGGACTCTCGGCGAGCTTAAACAGATGGGGACTCTCGGCGAGCTTAAACAGATGGGGACTCTCGGCGAGCTTAAACAGATGGGGACTCTCGGCGAGCTTAAACAGATGGGGACTCTCGGCGGGCTTTAGCAGATGGGGATTCTCGGTGGGCTTTAGCAGATGGGGATTCTCGGCGGGCTTTAGCAGATGGGGACTCTCGGCGGGCTTTAGCAGATGGGGACTCTCGGCGGGCTTTAGCAGATGGGGACTCTCGGCGGGCTTTAGCAGATGGGGACTCTCGGCGGGGTTTAGCAGATGGGGACTCTCGGCGGGCTTTAGCAGATGGGGACTCTCGGCGGGCTTTAGCAAATGGGGACTCTCAGCGGGCTTTAGCAGATGGGGACTCTCGGCGGGCTTTAGCAGATGGGGACTCTCGGCGGGCTTTAGCAGATGGGGACTCTCGGCGGGCCTTAGCAGATGGGGACTCTTGGCGGGCCTTAGCAGAAGGGGACTCTCGGCGGGCTTTAGCCGATGGGGACTCTCGGCGGGCTTTAGCAGATGGGGACTCTCGCCGGGCTTTAGCAGATGGGGACTCTCGGCGGGCTTTAGCAGATGGGGACTCTCAGCGGGCTTTAGCAGATGGGGACTCTCGGCGGGCTTTAGCAGATGGGGACTCTCGGCGGGCTTTAGCAGATGGGGACTCTCGGCGGGCTTTAGAAGATGGGGACTCTCGGCGGGCTTTAGCAGATGGGGACTCTCCGCGGGCTTTAGCAGATGGGGACTCTCGGCGGTCCTTAGCAGATGGGGACTCTCGGCGGGCTTTAGCAGATGGGGACTCTCGGCGGGCTTTAGCAGATGGGGACTCTCGGCGGGCTTTAGCAGATGGGGACTCTCGGCGGGATTTATCAGATGGGGACTCTCAGCGGGCTTTAGCAGAAGGGGACTCTCGGCGGGCTTTAGCAGATGGGGACTCTCGGCGGGCTTTAGCAGATGGGGACTCTCGGCGGGCTTTAGCAGATGGGGACTCTCGGCGGGCTTTAGCAGATGGGGACTCTCGGCGGGCTTTAGCAGATGGGGACTCTCGGCGGGCTTTAGCAGATGGGGACTCTCGGCGGGCTTTAGCCGATGGGGACTCTCGGCGGGCTTTTGCCGATGGATACTCTCGGCGGGCTTTAGCAGATGGGGACTCTCAGCGGGCTAAAGCAGATGGGGAATCTCGGCGGGCTTTAGCAGATGGGGACTCTCGGCGGGCTTTAGCAGATGGGGACTCTCGGCGGGCTTTAGCAGATGGGGACTCTCGGCGGGCTTTAGCAGATAGGGACTCTCGGGGGGTTTAGCAGATGGGGACTCTCTGCGGGCTTTAGCAGATGGGGACTCTCTGCGGGCTTTAGCAGATGGGGACTCTCGGCGGGCTTTAGCAGATGGGGACTCTCGGCGGGCTTTAGCAGAAGGGGACTCTCGGCGGGCTTTAGCAGATTGGGACTCTCGGCGGGCTTTAGCAGATGGGGACTCTCGGCGGGCTTTAGCAGATGGGGACTCTCGGCGGGCTTTAGCAGATGGGGACTCTCGGCGGGCTTTAGCAGATGGAGATTCTCGGCGGGCTTTAGCAGATGGGGACTCTCGGCGGGCTTTAGCAGATGGGTACTCTCGGCGGGCTTTAGCAGATGGGGATTCTCGGCGGGCTTTAGCAGATGGGGATTCTCGGCGGGCTTTAGCAGATGGGGACTCTCGGCGGGCTTTAGCAGATGGGGACTCTCGGCGGGCTTTAGCAGATGGGGACTCTCGCCGGGCTTTAGCAGATGGGGACTCTCGGCGGGGTTTAGCAGATGGGGACTCTCGGCGGGCTTTAGCCGATGGGGACTCTCGGCGGGCTTTAGCAGATGGGGACTCTCGCCGGGCTTTAGCAGATGGGGACTCTCGGCGGGCTTTAGCAGATGGGGACTCTCAGCGGGCTTTAGCAGATGGGGACTCTCGGCGGGCTTTAGCAGATGGGGACTCTCGGCGGGCTTTAGCAGATGGGGACTCTCGGCGGGCTTTAGCAGATGGGGACTCTCGGCGGGCTTTAGCAGATGGGGACTCTCCGCGGGCTTTAGCAGATGGGGACTCTCGGCGGTCCTTAGCAGATGGGGACTCTCGGCGGGCTTTAGCAGATGGGGACTCTCGGCGGGCTTTAGCAGATGGGGACTCTCGGCGGGCTTTAGCAGATGGGGACTCTCGGCGGGATTTATCAGATGGGGACTCTCAGCGGGCTTTAGCAGAAGGGGACTCTCGGCGGGCTTTAGCAGATGGGGACTCTCGGCGGGCTTTAGCAGATGGGGACTCTCGGCGGGCTTTAGCAGATGGGGACTCTCGGCGGGCTTTAGCAGATGGGGACTCTCGGCGGGCTTTAGCAGATGGGGACTCTCGGCGGGCTTTAGCAGATGGGGACTCTCGGCGGGCTTTAGCCGATGGGGACTCTCGGCGGGCTTTAGCCGATGGATACTCTCGGCGGGCTTTAGCAGATGGGGACTCTCGGCGGGCTTTAGCAGATGGGGACTCTCGGCGGGCTTTAGCAGATGGGGTCTCTCGCCGGGCTTTAGCAGATGGGGACTCTCGTCGGGCTTTAGCAGATGGGGACTCTCGGCGGGCTTTAGCAGATGGGGACTCTCGGCGGGCTTTAGCAGATGGGGACTCTCGGCGGGCTTTAGCAGATGGGGACTCTAGGCGGGCTTTAGCAGATTGGGACTCTCGGCGGGCTTTAGCAGATGGGGACTCTCGGCGGGCTTTAGCAGATGGGGACTCTCGGCGGGCTTTAGCAGATGGGGACTCTCGGCGGCCTTTAGCAGATGGGGACTCTCGGCGGGCTTTAGCAGATGGGGACTCTCGGCGGGCTTTAGCAGAAGGGGACTCTCGGTGGGCTTTAGCAGATGGGGACTCTCGGCGGGCTTTAGCAGATGGGGACTCTCGGCGGGGTTTAGCAGATGGGGACTCTCGGCGGGCTTTAGCCGATGGGGACTCTCGGCGGGCTTTAGCAGATGGGGACTCTCGCCGGGCTTTAGCAGATGGGGACTCTCGGCGGGCTTTAGCAGATGGGGACTCTCAGCGGGCTTTAGCAGATGGGGACTCTCGGCGGGCTTTAGCAGATGGGGACTCTCGGCGGGCTTTAGCAGATGGGGACTCTCGGCGGGCTTTAGCAGATGGGGACTCTCGGCGGGCTTTAGCAGATGGGGACTCTCCGCGGGCTTTAGCAGATGGGGACTCTCGGCGGTCCTTAGCAGATGGGGACTCTCGGCGGGCTTTAGCAGATGGGGACTCTCGGCGGGCTTTAGCAGATGGGGACTCTCGGCGGGCTTTAGCAGATGGGGACTCTCGGCGGGATTTATCAGATGGGGACTCTCAGCGGGCTTTAGCAGAAGGGGACTCTCGGCGGGCTTTAGCAGATGGGGACTCTCGGCGGGCTTTAGCAGATGGGGACTCTCGGCGGGCTTTAGCAGATGGGGACTCTCGGCGGGCTTTAGCAGATGGGGACTCTCGGCGGGCTTTAGCAGATGGGGACTCTCGGCGGGCTTTAGCAGATGGGGACTCTCGGCGGGCTTTAGCAGATGGGGTCTCTCGCCGGGCTTTAGCAGATGGGGACTCTCGTCGGGCTTTAGCAGATGGGGACTCTCGGCGGGCTTTAGCAGATGGGGACTCTCGGCGGGCTTTAGCAGATGGGGACTCTCGGCGGGCTTTAGCAGATGGGGACTCTAGGCGGGCTTTAGCAGATTGGGACTCTCGGCGGGCTTTAGCAGATGGGGACTCTCGGCGGGCTTTAGCAGATGGGGACTCTCGGCGGGCTTTAGCAGATGGGGACTCTCGGCGGCCTTTAGCAAATGGGGACTCTCGGCGGGCTTTAGCAGATGGGGACTCTCGGCGGGCTTTAGCAGAAGGGGACTCTCGGTGGGCTTTAGCAGATGGGGACTCTCGGCGGGCTTTAGCAGATGGGGACTCTCGGCGGGGTTTAGCAGATGGGGACTCTCGGCGGGCTTTAGCAGATGGGGACTCTCGGACAGGTTAAGCAGATGGGGACTCTCGGCGGGCTTTAGCAGATAGGGACTCTCGGCGGCCTTTAGCAAATGGGGACTCTCGGTGAGCTAAAGCAGATAGGGACTCTCGGCGAGCTAAAGCAGATGGGGACTCTCAGCGAGCTTAAGCAGATGGGGACTCTCGGCGAGCTAAACAGATAGGGACTCTCGGCGAGCTAAACAGATAGGGACTCTCAGCAAGCTAAACAGATAGGGACTCTCGGCGAGCTAAACAGATTGGGACTCTAAGCGAGCTAAAACAGATTGGGACTTTCGGCGAGCTAAAACAGATAGGGACTCTCGGCGAGCTAAAACAGATAGGGACTCTCGGCGAGCTAAAACAGATAGGGACTCTCGGCGAGCTAAAACAGATAGGGACTCTAGGCAGAGCTAAAACAGATAGGGACTCTAGGCAGAGCTAAAAGAGATAGGGACTCTCGGCGAGCTAAAACAGATAGGGACTCTCGGCGAGCTAAAACAGATAGGGACTCTCGGCGAGCTAAAACAGATAGGGACTCTCGGCGAGCTAAAACAGATAGGGACTCTCGGCGAGCTAAAACAGATAGGGACTCTCGGCGAGCGAAAACAGATAAGGACTCTCGGCGAGCTAAAACAGATAGTGACTCTCGGCGAGCTAAAACAGATAGGGACTCTCGGCGAGCTAAAACAGATAGGGACTCTCGGCGAGCTAAGACAGATAGGGACTCTCGGCGAGCTAAAACAGATAGGGACTCTCGGCGAGCTAAAACAGATAGGTACTCTCGGCGAGCTAAAACAGATAGGTACTCTCGGCGAGCTAAAACAGATAGGGACTCTCGCCGAGCTAAAGCAGATAGGGACTCTCGGCGAGCTAAAGCAGATAGGGACTCTCGGCGAGCTAAAACAGATAGGGACTCTCGGCGAGCTAAAGAAGATAGGGACTCTCGGCGAGCTAAAGCAGATAGGGACTCTCGGCGAGCTAAAGCAGATAGGGATTCTCGGCGAGCTAAAGCAGATAGGGACTCTTGGCGAGCTAAACAGATAGGGACTCTCGGCGAGCTAAACAGATAGGGACTCTCGGCGAGCTAAACAGATAAGGACTCTCGGCGAGCTAAAACAGATTGGGACTTTCGGTGAGCTAAAACAGATAGGGACTCTCGGCGAGCTAAAACAGATAGGGACTCTCGGCGAGCTAAAACAGATAGGGACTCTCGGCGAGCTAAAACAGATAGGGACTCTCGGCGAGCTAAAACAGATAGGGACTCTCGACGAGCTAAAACAGATAGGGACTCTAGGCAGAGCTAAAACAGATAGGGACTCTAGGCAGAGCTAAAACAGATAGGGACTCTCGGCGAGCTAAAACAGATAGGGACTCTCGGCGAGCTAAAACAGATAGGGACTCTCCGCGAGCTAAAACAGATAGGGACTCTCGGCGAGCTAAAACAGATAGGGACTCTCGGCGAGCGAAAACAGATAAGGACTCCAGGCGAGCTAAAACAGATAGGGACTCTCGGCGAGCTAAAACAGATAGGGACTCTCGGCGAGCTAAAACAGATAGGGACTCTCAGCGAGCTAAAACAGATAGGGACTCTCGGCGAGCTAAAACAGATAGGGACTCTCGGCGAGCTAAAACAGATAGGGACTCTCGGCGAGCTAAAACAGATAGGTACTCTCGGCGAGCTAAAACAGATAGGTACTCTCGGCGAGCTAAAACAGATAGGGACTCTCGGCGAGCTAAAGCAGATAGGGACTCTCGGCGAGCTAAAGCAGATAGGGACTCTCGGCGAGCTAAAACAGATAGGGACTCTCGGCGAGCTAAAGAAGATAAGGACTCTCGGCGAGCTAAAGCAGATAGGGACTCTCTGCGAGCTAAAGCAGATAGGGATTCTCGGCGAGCTAAAGCAGATAGGGACTCTCGGCGTGCTAAACAGATAGGGACTCTCGGCGAGCTAAACAGATAGGGACTCTCGGCGAGCTAAACAGATAGGGACTCTCGGCGAGCTAAAACAGATTGGGACTTTCGGCGAGCTAAAACAGATAGGGACTCTCGGCGAGCTAAAACAGATAGGGACTCTCGGCGAGCTAAAACAGATAGGGACTCTCGGCGAGCTAAAACAGATAGGGACTCTCGGCGAGCTAAAACAGATAGGGACTCTAGGCAGAGCTAAAACAGATAGGGACTCTCGGCGAGCTAAAACAGATAGGGACTCTCGGCGAGCTAAAACAGATAGGGACTCTCGGCGAGCTAAAACAGATAGGGACTCTCGGCGAGCTAAAACAGATAGGGACTCTCGGCGAGATAAAGCAGATAGGGACTCTCGGCGAGCTAAAGCAGATAGGGACTCTCGGCGAGCTAAAACAGATAGGGACTCTCGGCCAGCTTAAGCAGATAGGGACTCTCGGCCAGCTTAAGCAGATGGGGACTCTCGACCAGCTTAAGCAGATGGGGACTCTCTGCCAGCTTAAGCAGATAGGGACTCTCGGCGAGCTTAAGCAGATAGGGACTCTCGGTGAGCTAAAGCAGATAGGGACTCTCGGCGAGCTACAGCAGATGGGGACTCTCGGCGAGCTTAAGCAGATGGGGACTCTCGGCGAGCTTAAGCAGATGGGGACTCTCGGCGAGCTTAAGCAGATGGGGACTCTCGGCGAGCTTAGGCAGATGGGGACTCTCGGCGAGCTTAAGACGATGGGGACTCTCGGCGAGCTTAAACAGATGGGGACTCTCGGCGAGCTTAAACAGATGGGGACTCTCGGCGAGCTTAAACAGATGGGGAATCTCGGCGAGCTTAAGCAGATAGGGACTCTCGGCGAGCTTAAGCAGATAGGGACTCTCGGTGAGCTAAAGCAGATAGGGACTCTCGGCGAGCTACAGCAGATGGGGACTCTCGGCAAGCTTAAGCAGATGGGGACTCTCGGCAAGCTTAAGCAGATGGGGACTCTCGGCGAGCTTAAGCAGATGGGGACTCTCGGCGAGCTTAAGCAGATGGGGACTCTTGGCGAGCTTAAGCAGATGGGGACTCTCGGCGAGCTTAAGCAGATGGGGACTCTCAGCGAGCTTAAACAGATGGGGACTCTCGGCGAGCTTAAACAGATGGGGACTCTCGGCGAGCTTAAACAGATGGGGAATCTCGGCGAGCTTAAACAGATGGGGACTCTCGGCGAGCTTAAACAGATGGGGACTCTCGGCGAGCTTAAACAGATGGGGACTCTCGGCGAGCTTAAACAGATGGGGACTCTCGGCGAGCTTAAACAGATGGGGACTCTCGGCGAGCTTAAACAGATGGGGACTCTCGGCGAGCTTAAACAGATGGGGACTCTCGGCGAGCTTAAGCAGATGGGGACACTCGGCGAGCTAAAGCAGATGGGGAGTCTCGGCGAGCTAAAGCAGATGGGGACTCTCGGCGAGCTTAAACAGATATGGACTCTCGGCGAGCTTAAACAGATGGGGACTCTCGGCGAGCTTAAACAGATGGGGACTCTCGGCGAGCTTAAACAGATGGGGACTCTCGGCGAGCTTAAACAGATGGGGACTCTCGGCGAGCTTAAACAGATTGGGACTCTAAGCGAGCTAAAACAGATTGGGACTTTCGGCGAGCTAAAACAGATAGGGACTCTCGGCGAGCTAAACAGATTGGGACTCTAAGCGAGCTAAAACAGATTGGGACTTTCGGCGAGCTAAAACAGATAGGGACTCTCGGCGAGCTAAAACAGATAGGGACTCTCGGCGAGCTAAAACAGATAGGGACTCTCGGCGAGCTAAAACAGATAGGGACTCTAGGCAGAGCTAAAACAGATAGGGACTCTAGGCAGAGCTAAAAGAGATAGGGACTCTCGGCGAGCTAAAACAGATAGGGACTCTCGGCGAGCTAAAACAGATAGGGACTCTCGGCGAGCTAAAACAGATAGGGACTCTCGGCGAGCTAAAACAGATAGGGACTCTCGGCGAGCTAAAACAGATAGGGACTCTCGGCGAGCGAAAACAGATAAGGACTCTCGGCGAGCTAAAACAGATAGTGACTCTCGGCGAGCTAAAACAGATAGGGACTCTCGGCGAGCTAAAACAGATAGGGACTCTCGGCGAGCTAAAACAGATAGGGACTCTCGGCGAGCTAAAACAGATAGGGACTCTCGGCGAGCTAAAACAGATAGGTACTCTCGGCGAGCTAAAACAGATAGGTACTCTCGGCGAGCTAAAACAGATAGGGACTCTCGCCGAGCTAAAGCAGATAGGGACTCTCGGCGAGCTAAAGCAGATAGGGACTCTCGGCGAGCTAAAACAGATAGGGACTCTCGGCGAGCTAAAGAAGATAGGGACTCTCGGCGAGCTAAAGCAGATAGGGACTCTCGGCGAGCTAAAGCAGATAGGGATTCTCGGCGAGCTAAAGCAGATAGGGACTCTTGGCGAGCTAAACAGATAGGGACTCTCGGCGAGCTAAACAGATAGGGACTCTCGGCGAGCTAAACAGATAAGGACTCTCGGCGAGCTAAAACAGATTGGGACTTTCGGTGAGCTAAAACAGATAGGGACTCTCGGCGAGCTAAAACAGATAGGGACTCTCGGCGAGCTAAAACAGATAGGGACTCTCGGCGAGCTAAAACAGATAGGGACTCTCGGCGAGCTAAAACAGATAGGGACTCTCGACGAGCTAAAACAGATAGGGACTCTAGGCAGAGCTAAAACAGATAGGGACTCTAGGCAGAGCTAAAACAGATAGGGACTCTCGGCGAGCTAAAACAGATAGGGACTCTCGGCGAGCTAAAACAGATAGGGACTCTCCGCGAGCTAAAACAGATAGGGACTCTCGGCGAGCTAAAACAGATAGGGACTCTCGGCGAGCGAAAACAGATAAGGACTCCAGGCGAGCTAAAACAGATAGGGACTCTCGGCGAGCTAAAACAGATAGGGACTCTCGGCGAGCTAAAACAGATAGGGACTCTCAGCGAGCTAAAACAGATAGGGACTCTCGGCGAGCTAAAACAGATAGGGACTCTCGGCGAGCTAAAACAGATAGGGACTCTCGGCGAGCTAAAACAGATAGGTACTCTCGGCGAGCTAAAACAGATAGGTACTCTCGGCGAGCTAAAACAGATAGGGACTCTCGGCGAGCTAAAGCAGATAGGGACTCTCGGCGAGCTAAAGCAGATAGGGACTCTCGGCGAGCTAAAACAGATAGGGACTCTCGGCGAGCTAAAGAAGATAAGGACTCTCGGCGAGCTAAAGCAGATAGGGACTCTCTGCGAGCTAAAGCAGATAGGGATTCTCGGCGAGCTAAAGCAGATAGGGACTCTCGGCGTGCTAAACAGATAGGGACTCTCGGCGAGCTAAACAGATAGGGACTCTCGGCGAGCTAAACAGATAGGGACTCTCGGCGAGCTAAAACAGATTGGGACTTTCGGCGAGCTAAAACAGATAGGGACTCTCGGCGAGCTAAAACAGATAGGGACTCTCGGCGAGCTAAAACAGATAGGGACTCTCGGCGAGCTAAAACAGATAGGGACTCTCGGCGAGCTAAAACAGATAGGGACTCTAGGCAGAGCTAAAACAGATAGGGACTCTCGGCGAGCTAAAACAGATAGGGACTCTCGGCGAGCTAAAACAGATAGGGACTCTCGGCGAGCTAAAACAGATAGGGACTCTCGGCGAGCTAAAACAGATAGGGACTCTCGGCGAGATAAAGCAGATAGGGACTCTCGGCGAGCTAAAGCAGATAGGGACTCTCGGCGAGCTAAAACAGATAGGGACTCTCGGCCAGCTTAAGCAGATAGGGACTCTCGGCCAGCTTAAGCAGATGGGGACTCTCGACCAGCTTAAGCAGATGGGGACTCTCTGCCAGCTTAAGCAGATAGGGACTCTCGGCGAGCTTAAGCAGATAGGGACTCTCGGTGAGCTAAAGCAGATAGGGACTCTCGGCGAGCTACAGCAGATGGGGACTCTCGGCGAGCTTAAGCAGATGGGGACTCTCGGCGAGCTTAAGCAGATGGGGACTCTCGGCGAGCTTAAGCAGATGGGGACTCTCGGCGAGCTTAGGCAGATGGGGACTCTCGGCGAGCTTAAGACGATGGGGACTCTCGGCGAGCTTAAACAGATGGGGACTCTCGGCGAGCTTAAACAGATGGGGACTCTCGGCGAGCTTAAACAGATGGGGAATCTCGGCGAGCTTAAGCAGATAGGGACTCTCGGCGAGCTTAAGCAGATAGGGACTCTCGGTGAGCTAAAGCAGATAGGGACTCTCGGCGAGCTACAGCAGATGGGGACTCTCGGCAAGCTTAAGCAGATGGGGACTCTCGGCAAGCTTAAGCAGATGGGGACTCTCGGCGAGCTTAAGCAGATGGGGACTCTCGGCGAGCTTAAGCAGATGGGGACTCTTGGCGAGCTTAAGCAGATGGGGACTCTCGGCGAGCTTAAGCAGATGGGGACTCTCAGCGAGCTTAAACAGATGGGGACTCTCGGCGAGCTTAAACAGATGGGGACTCTCGGCGAGCTTAAACAGATGGGGAATCTCGGCGAGCTTAAACAGATGGGGACTCTCGGCGAGCTTAAACAGATGGGGACTCTCGGCGAGCTTAAACAGATGGGGACTCTCGGCGAGCTTAAACAGATGGGGACTCTCGGCGAGCTTAAACAGATGGGGACTCTCGGCGAGCTTAAACAGATGGGGACTCTCGGCGAGCTTAAACAGATGGGGACTCTCGGCGAGCTTAAGCAGATGGGGACACTCGGCGAGCTAAAGCAGATGGGGAGTCTCGGCGAGCTAAAGCAGATGGGGACTCTCGGCGAGCTTAAACAGATAGGGACTCTCGGCGAGCTTAAACAGATGGGGACTCTCGGCGAGCTTAAACAGATGGGGACTCTCGGCGAGCTTAAACAGATGGGGACTCTCGGCGAGCTTAAACAGATGGGGACTCTCGGCGAGCTTAAACAGATGGGGACTCTCGGCGAGCTTTCCCAGTCCTTCCACCTGGACATGAGATATGATTGGGAGTAAATCCACCACAGCCAAACAGACAATGCTGGGAGCTATAGACGGTGTCATCAGAGCTCAAGTGTAGTGAGGATGCTCAGTTGAAGGCCTGTGTTCTTTGCACTCAGGTTTTTTAAAGTATTTTTTTTGGTGGCAAAATCTTCTGACCGTAGGTTCAAAAGTTTGGTAATGTATTGTTTTTTGGTGGCAACATCTTCTGACTATAGGTTCAAAAGCTTGGTAAAGGGGCCCACTGGTGGGTAGACATGTCCTGATCCCCATTGAGACCTCGCTCAAGGGAGCATCCCTGGTTGAACAAGGCACCCTGAGCAAGACCACAGTTAGTCCTAGCAAGAAATGGTGCTGAAGACGGAGGTAACCAGCGAAAAGGCGCACCATACAATCAGGATGCCACATAAACGTGCAACATGAAAGTATGCCTATATCTGCAAACTGGTATGGCGCTTGGCCTGTGGTGGACAACCAGGCAGGTACAGTGCCGGGTCTCCTGTCTGGAATAGGCCCAATTTATTTCACTGGACTTTCGGCGAGCTAAAGCAGATGGTGACTCTCAACGAGCTAAAGCAGATTGGGACTCTCGGCGAGCTAAAGCAGATTGGGACTCTCGGCGGGCTTTAGCAGATGGGGACTCTCGGCGGGCTTTAGCAGATGGGGACTCTTGGCGGGCTTTAGCAGATGGGGACTCTCGGCGGGCTTTAGCAGATGGGGACTCTCGGCGGGCTTTAGCAGATGGGGACTCTCGGCGGGCTTTAGCAGATGGGGAATCTCGGCGGGCTTTAGCAGATGGGGACTCTCGGCGGGCTTTAGCAGATGGGGACTCTCGGCGGGCTTTAGCAGATGGGGACTCTCGGTAGGCTTTAGCAGATGGGGACTCTCGGCGGGCTTTAGCAGATAGGGACTCTCGGTGGGCTTTAGCAGATGGGGACTCTCTGCGGGCTTTAGCAGATGGGGACTCTCTGCGGGCTTTAGCAGATGGGGACTCTCGGCGGGCTTTAGCAGATGGGGACTCTCGGCGGGCTTTATCAGATGGGGACTCTCGGCGGGCTTTAGCAGATGGGGACTCTCGGCGGGCTTTAGCAGATGGAGATTCTCGGCGGGCTTTAGCAGATGGGGACTCTCGGCGGGCTTTAGCAGATGGGGACTCTCGGCGGGCTTTAGCAGATGGGGATTCTCGGCGGGCTTTAGCAGATGATGATTCTCGGCGGGCTTTAGCAGATGGGGACTCTCGGCGGGCTTTAGTAGATGGGGACTCTCGGCGGGCTTTAGCAGATGGGGACTCTCGCCGGGCTTTAGCAGATGGGGACTCTCGGCGGGGTTTAGCAGATGGGGACTCTCGGCGGGCTTTAGCAGATGGGGACTCTCGGCGGGCTTTAGCAGATGGGGACTCTCGGCGGGCTTTAGCAGATTGGGACTCTCGGCGGGCTTTAGCAGATGGGGACTCTCGGCGGGCTTTAGCAGATGGGGACTCTCGGCGAGCCTTAGCAGATGGGGACTCTCGGCGGGCCTTAGCAGATGGGGACTCTCGGCGTGCTTTAGCAGATGGGGACTCTCGGCGGGCTTTAGCAGATGGGGACTCTCGGCGGGCTTTAGCAGATGGGGACTCTCGGCGGTCCTTAGCAGATGGGGACTCTCGGCAGGCTTTAGCAGATGGGGACTCTCGGCGGGCTTTAGCAGATGGGGACTCTCGGCGGGCTTTAGCAGATGTGGACTCTCGGCGGGCTTTAGCAGATGGGGACTCTTGGCGGGCTTTATCAGATGGGGACTCTCGGCGGGCTTTAGCAGATGGGGGCTCTCGGTAGGCTTTAGCAGATGGGGACTCTCGGCGGGCTTTAGCAGATGGGGACTCTCGGCGGGCTTTAGCAGATGGGGACTCTCGGCGGGCTTTAGCAGATGGGGACTCTCGGCGGGCTTTAGCAGATGGGGACTCTCGGCGGGCTTTAGCAGATGGGGACTCTCGGCGGGCTTTAGCAGATGGGGAATCTCGGCGGGCTTTAGCAGATGGGGACTCTCAGCGGGCTTTAGCAGATGGGGACTCTCGGCGGGCTTTAGCAGATGGGGACTCTCGGTAGGCTTTAGCAGATGGGGACTCTCGGCGGGCTTTAGCAGATAGGGACTCTCGGTGGGCTTTAGCAGATGGGGACTCTCTGCGGGCTTTAGCAGATGGGGACTCTCTGCGGGCTTTAGCAGATGGGGACTCTCGGCGGGCTTTAGCAGATGGGGACTCTCGGCGGGCTTTATCAGATGGGGACTCTCGGCGGGCTTTAGCAGATCGGGACTCTCGGCGGGCTTTAGCAGATGGAGATTCTCGGCGGGCTTTAGCAGATGGGGACTCTCGGCGGGCTTTAGCAGATGGGGACACTCGGCGGGCTTTAGCAGATGGGGATTCTCGGCGGGCTTTAGCAGATGATGATTCTCGGCGGGCTTTAGCAGATGGGGACTCTCGGCAGGCTTTAGTAGATGGGGACTCTCGGCGGGCTTTAGCAGATGGGGACTCTCGCCGGGCTTTAGCAGATGGGGACTCTCGGCGGGCTTTAGCAGATGGGGACTCTCGGCGGGCTTTAGCAGATGGGGACTCTCGGCGGGCTTTAGCAGATTGGGACTCTCGGCGGGCTTTAGCAGATGGGGACTCTCGGCGGGCTTTAGCAGATGGGGACTCTCGGCGAGCCTTAGCAGATGGGGACTCTCGGCGGGCCTTAGCAGATGGGGACTCTTGGCGTGCTTTAGCAGATGGGGACTCTCGGCGGGCTTTAGCAGATGGGGACTCTCGGCGGGCTTTAGCAGATGGGGACTCTCGGCGGTCCTTAGCAGATGGGGACTCTCGGCAGGCTTTAGCAGATGGGGACTCTCGGCGGGCTTTAGCAGATGGGGACTCTCGGCGGGCTTTAGCAGATGGGGACTCTCGGCGGGCTTTAGCAGATGGGGACTCTTGGCGGGCTTTATCAGATGGGGACTCTCGGCGGGCTTTAGCAGATGGGGACTCTCGGCAGGCTTTAGCAGATGGGGACTCTCGGCGGGCTTTAGCAGATGGGGACTCTCGGCGGGCTTTAGCAGATGGGGACTCTCGGCGGGCTTTAGCAGATGGGGACTCTCGGCGGGCTTTAGCAGATGGGGACTCTCGGCGGGCTTTAGCAGATGGGGACTCTCGGCGGGCTTTAGCAGATGGGGACTCTCGGCGGGCTTTAGCCGATGGGGACTCTCGGCGGGCTTTAGCAGATGGGGACTCTCGGCGGGCTTTAGCAGATGGGGACTCTCGGCGGGCTTTAGCAGATGGGGACTCTCGGCGGGCTTTAGCAGATGGGGACTCTCGCCGGGCTTTAGCAGATGGGGACTCTCGTCGGGCTTTAGCAGATGGGGACTCTCGGCGGGCTTTAGCAGATGGGGACTCTCGGCGGGCTTTAGCAGATGGGGACTCTCGGCGGGCTTTAGCAGATGGGGACTCTCGGCGGGCTTTAGCAGATTGGGACTCTCGGCGGGCTTTAGCAGATGGGGACTCTCACGGGCTTTAGCAGATGGGGACTCTCGGCGGCCTTTAGCAAATGGGGACTCTCGGCGGGCTTTAGCAGATGGAGACTCTCGGCGGGCTTTAGCAGAAGGGGACTCTCGGCGGGCTTTAGCAGATGGGGACTCTCGGCGGGCTTTAGCAGATGGGGACTCTCGGCGGGGTTTAGCAGATGGGGACTCTCGGCGGGCTTTAGCAGATGGGGACTCTCGGCGGGCTTTAGCAGATGGGGTCTCTCGGCGGGCTTTAGCAGATTGGGACTCTCGGCGGGCTTTAGCAGATGGGGACTCTCGGCGGGCTTTAGCAGATGGGGACTCTCGGCGGGCCTTAGCAGATGGGGACTCTCGGCGGGCTTTAGCAGATGGGGACTCTCGGCGGGCTTTAGCAGATGGGGACTCTCGGCGGGCTTTAGCAGATGGGGACTCTCGGCGGTCCTTAGCAGATGGGGACTCTCGGCAGGCTTTAGCAGATGGGGACTCTCGGCGGGCTTTAGCAGATGGGGACTCTCGGCGGGCTTTAGCAGATGGGGACTCTCGGCGGGCTTTAGCAGATGGGGACTCTTGGCGGGCTTTATCAGATGGGGACTCTCGGCGGGCTTTAGCAGATGGGGACTCTCGGCAGGCTTTAGCAGATAGGGACTCTCGGCGGGCTTTAGCAGATGGGGACTCTCGGCGGGCTTTAGCAGATGGGGACTCTCGGCGGGCTTTAGCAGATGGGGACTCTCGGCGGGCTTTAGCAGATGGGGACTCTCGGCGGGCTTTAGCAGATGGGGACTCTCGGCGGGCTTTAGCAGATGGGGACACTTGGCGGGCTTTATCAGATGGGGACTCTCAGCGGGCTTTAGCAGATGGGGACTCTCGGTAGGCTTTAGCAGATGGGGACTCTCGGCGGGCTTTAGCAAATGGGGACTCTCGGCGGGCTTTAGCAGATGGGGACTCTCGGCGGGCTTTAGCAGATGGGGACTCTCGGCGGGCTTTAGCAGATGGAGACTCTCGGCGGGCCTTAGCAGATGGGGACTCTTGGCGGGCCTTAGCAGAAGGGGACTCTCGGCGGGCTTTAGCCGATGGGGACTCTCGGCGGGCTTTAGCAGATGGGGACTCTCGCCGGGCTTTAGCAGATGGGGACTCTCGGCGGGCTTTAGCAGATGGGGACTCTCAGCGGGCTTTAGCAGATGGGGACTCTCGGCGGGCTTTAGCAGATGGGGACTCTCGGCGGGCTTTAGCAGATGGGGACTCTCGGCGGGCTTTAGCAGATGGGGACTCTCGGCGGGCTTTAGCAGATGGGGACTCTCCGCGGGCTTTAGCAGATGGGGACTCTCGGCGGTCCTTAGCAGATGGGGACTCTCGGCGGGCTTTAGCAGATGGGGACTCTCGGCGGGCTTTAGCAGATGGGGACTCTCGGCGGGCTTTAGCAGATGGGGAATCTCGGCGGGATTTATCAGATGGGGACTCTCAGCGGGCTTTAGCAGAAGGGGACTCTCGGCGGGCTTTAGCAGATGGGGACTCTCGGCGGGCTTTAGCAGATGGGGACTCTCGGCGGGCTTTAGCAGATGGGGACTCTCGGCGGGCTTTAGCAGATGGGGACTCTCGGCGGGCTTTAGCAGATGGGGACTCTCGGCGGGCTTTAGCCGATGGGGACTCTCGGCGGGCTTTAGCCGATGGATACTCTCGGCGGGCTTTAGCAGATGGGGACTCTCGGCGGGCTTTAGCAGATGGGGACTCTCGGCGGGCTTTAGCAGATGGGGTCTCTCGCCGGGCTTTAGCAGATGGGGACTCTCGTCGGGCTTTAGCAGATGGGGACTCTCGGCGGGCTTTAGCAGATGGGGACTCTCGGCGGGCTTTAGCAGATGGGGACTCTCGGCGGGCTTTAGCAGATGGGGACTCTAGGCGGGCTTTAGCAGATTGGGACTCTCGGCGGGCTTTAGCAGATGGGGACTCTCGGCGGGCTTTAGCAGATGGACTCTCGGCGGGCTTTAGCAGATGGGGACTCTCGGCGGCCTTTAGCAAATGGGGACTCTCGGCGGGCTTTAGCAGATGGGGACTCTCGGCGGGCTTTAGCAGAAGGGGACTCTCGGTGGGCTTTAGCAGATGGGGACTCTCGGCGGGCTTTAGCAGATGGGGACTCTCGGCGGGGTTTAGCAGATGGGGACTCTCGGCGGGCTTTAGCAGATGGGGACTCTCGGACAGGTTAAGCAGATGGGGACTCTCGGCGGGCTTTAGCAGATAGGGACTCTCGGCGGCCTTTAGCAAATGGGGACTCTCGGTGAGCTAAAGCAGATAGGGACTCTCGGCGAGCTAAAGCAGATGGGGACTCTCGGCGAGCTTAAGCAGATGGGGACTCTCGGCGAGCTAAACAGATAGGGACTCTCGGCGAGCTAAACAGATAGGGACTCTCAGCAAGCTAAATAGATAGGGACTCTCGGCGAGCTAAACAGATTGGGACTCTAAGCGAGCTAAAACAGATTGGGACTTTCGGCGAGCTAAAACAGATAGGGACTCTCGGCGAGCTAAAACAGATAGGGACTCTCGGCGAGCTAAAACAGATAGGGACTCTCGGCGAGCTAAAACAGATAGGGACTCTAGGCAGAGCTAAAACAGATAGGGACTCTAGGCAGAGCTAAAAGAGATAGGGACTCTCGGCGAGCTAAAACAGATAGGGACTCTCGGCGAGCTAAAACAGATAGGGACTCTCGGCGAGCTAAAACAGATAGGGACTCTCGGCGAGCTAAAACAGATAGGGACTCTCGGCGAGCTAAAACAGATAGGGACTCTCGGCGAGCGAAAACAGATAAGGACTCTCGGCGAGCTAAAACAGATAGTGACTCTCGGCGAGCTAAAACAGATAGGGACTCTCGGCGAGCTAAAACAGATAGGGACTCTCGGCGAGCTAAAACAGATAGGGACTCTCGGCGAGCTAAAACAGATAGGGACTCTCGGCGAGCTAAAACAGATAGGTACTCTCGGCGAGCTAAAACAGATAGGTACTCTCGGCGAGCTAAAACAGATAGGGACTCTCGCCGAGCTAAAGCAGATAGGGACTCTCGGCGAGCTAAAGCAGATAGGGACTCTCGGCGAGCTAAAACAGATAGGGACTCTCGGCGAGCTAAAGAAGATAGGGACTCTCGGCGAGCTAAAGCAGATAGGGACTCTCGGCGAGCTAAAGCAGATAGGGATTCTCGGCGAGCTAAAGCAGATAGGGACTCTTGGCGAGCTAAACAGATAGGGACTCTCGGCGAGCTAAACAGATAGGGACTCTCGGCGAGCTAAACAGATAAGGACTCTCGGCGAGCTAAAACAGATTGGGACTTTCGGTGAGCTAAAACAGATAGGGACTCTCGGCGAGCTAAAACAGATAGGGACTCTCGGCGAGCTAAAACAGATAGGGACTCTCGGCGAGCTAAAACAGATAGGGACTCTCGGCGAGCTAAAACAGATAGGGACTCTCGACGAGCTAAAACAGATAGGGACTCTAGGCAGAGCTAAAACAGATAGGGACTCTAGGCAGAGCTAAAAGAGATAGGGACTATCGGCGAGCTAAAACAGATAGGGACTCTCGGCGAGCTAAAACAGATAGGGACTCTCCGCGAGCTAAAACAGATAGGGACTCTCGGCGAGCTAAAACAGATAGGGACTCTCGGCGAGCTAAAACAGATAGGGACTCTCGGCGAGCTAAAACAGATAGGTACTCTCGGCGAGCTAAAACAGATAGGTACTCTCGGCGAGCTAAAACAGATAGGGACTCTCGGCGAGCTAAAGCAGATAGGGACTCTCGGCGAGCTAAAGCAGATAGGGACTCTCGGCGAGCTAAAACAGATAGGGACTCTCGGCGAGCTAAAGAAGATAAGGACTCTCGGCGAGCTAAAGCAGATAGGGACTCTCTGCGAGCTAAAGCAGATAGGGATTCTCGGCGAGCTAAAGCAGATAGGGACTCTCGGCGTGCTAAACAGATAGGGACTCTCGGCGAGCTAAACAGATAGGGACTCTCGGCGAGCTAAACAGATAGGGACTCTCGGCGAGCTAAAACAGATTGGGACTTTCGGCGAGCTAAAACAGATAGGGACTCTCGGCGAGCTAAAACAGATAGGGACTCTCGGCGAGCTAAAACAGATAGGGACTCTCGGCGAGCTAAAACAGATAGGGACTCTCGGCGAGCTAAAACAGATAGGGACTCTAGGCAGAGCTAAAACAGATAGGGACTCTCGGCGAGCTAAAACAGATAGGGACTCTCGGCGAGCTAAAACAGATAGGGACTCTCGGCGAGCTAAAACAGATAGGGACTCTCGGCGAGCTAAAACAGATAGGGACTCTCGGCGAGATAAAGCAGATAGGGACTCTCGGCGAGCTAAAGCAGATAGGGACTCTCGGCGAGCTAAAACAGATAGGGACTCTCGGCCAGCTTAAGCAGATAGGGACTCTCGGCCAGCTTAAGCAGATGGGGACTCTCGACCAGCTTAAGCAGATGGGGACTCTCTGCCAGCTTAAGCAGATAGGGACTCTCGGCGAGCTTAAGCAGATAGGGACTCTCGGTGAGCTAAAGCAGATAGGGACTCTCGGCGAGCTACAGCAGATGGGGACTCTCGGCGAGCTTAAGCAGATGGGGACTCTCGGCGAGCTTAAGCAGATGGGGACTCTCGGCGAGCTTAAGCAGATGGGGACTCTCGGCGAGCTTAGGCAGATGGGGACTCTCGGCGAGCTTAAGACGATGGGGACTCTCGGCGAGCTTAAACAGATGGGGACTCTCGGCGAGCTTAAACAGATGGGGACTCTCGGCGAGCTTAAACAGATGGGGAATCTCGGCGAGCTTAAGCAGATAGGGACTCTCGGCGAGCTTAAGCAGATAGGGACTCTCGGTGAGCTAAAGCAGATAGGGACTCTCGGCGAGCTACAGCAGATGGGGACTCTCGGCAAGCTTAAGCAGATGGGGACTCTCGGCAAGCTTAAGCAGATGGGGACTCTCGGCGAGCTTAAGCAGATGGGGACTCTCGGCGAGCTTAAGCAGATGGGGACTCTTGGCGAGCTTAAGCAGATGGGGACTCTCGGCGAGCTTAAGCAGATGGGGACTCTCGGCGAGCTTAAGCAGATGGGGACTCTCGGCGAGCTTAAACAGATGGGGACTCTCGGCGAGCTTAAACAGATGGGGAATCTCGGCGAGCTTAAACAGATGGGGACTCTCGGCGAGCTTAAACAGATGGGGACTCTCGGCGAGCTTAAACAGATGGGGACTCTCGGCGAGCTTAAACAGATGGGGACTCTCAGCGAGCTTAAACAGATGGGGACTCTCGGCGAGCTTAAACAGATGGGGACTCTCGGCGAGCTTAAACAGATGGGGACTCTCGGCGAGCTTAAGCAGATGGGGACACTCGGCGAGCTAAAGCAGATGGGGAGTCTCGGCGAGCTAAAGCAGATGGGGACTCTCGGCGAGCTTAAACAGATAGGGACTCTCGGCGAGCTTAAACAGATGGGGACTCTCGGCGAGCTTAAACAGATGGGGACTCTCGGCGAGCTTAAACAGATGGGGACTCTCGGCGAGCTTAAACAGATGGGGACTCTCGGCGAGCTTAAACAGATGGGGACTCTCGGCGAGCTTTCCCAGTCCTTCCACCTGGACATGAGATATGATTGGGAGTAAATCCACCACAGCCAAACAGACAATGCTGGGAGCTATAGACGGTGTCATCAGAGCTCAAGTGTAGTGAGGATGCTCAGTTGAAGGCCTGTGTTCTTTGCACTCAGGTTTTTTAAAGTATTTTTTTTGGTGGCAAAATCTTCTGACCGTAGGTTCAAAAGTTTGGTAATGTATTGTTTTTTGGTGGCAACATCTTCTGACTATAGGTTCAAAAGCTTGGTAAAGGGGCCCACTGGTGGGTAGACATGTCCTGATCCCCATTGAGACCTCGCTCAAGGGAGCATCCCTGGTTGAACAAGGCACCCTGAGCAAGACCACAGTTAGTCCTAGCAAGAAATGGTGCTGAAGACGGAGGTAACCAGCGAAAAGGCGCACCATACAATCAGGATGCCACATAAACGTGCAACATGAAAGTATGCCTATATCTGCAAACTGGTATGGCGCTTGGCCTGTGGTGGACAACCAGGCAGGTACAGTGCCGGGTCTCCTGTCTGGAATAGGCCCAATTTATTTCACTGGACTTTCGGCGAGCTAAAGCAGATGGTGACTCTCAACGAGCTAAAGCAGATTGGGACTCTCGGCGAGCTAAAGCAGATTGGGACTCTCGGCGGGCTTTAGCAGATGGGGACTCTCGGCGGGCTTTAGCAGATGGGGACTCTTGGCGGGCTTTAGCAGATGGGGACTCTCGGCGGGCTTTAGCAGATGGGGACTCTCGGCGGGCTTTAGCAGATGGGGAATCTCGGTGGGCTTTAGCAGATGGGGACTCTCGGCGGGCTTTAGCAGATGGGGACTCTCGGCGGGCTTTAGCAGATGGGGACTCTCGGTAGGCTTTAGCAGATGGGGACTCTCGGCGGGCTTTAGCAGATAGGGACTCTCGGTGGGCTTTAGCAGATGGGGACTCTCTGCGGGCTTTAGCAGATGGGGACTCTCTGCGGGCTTTAGCAGATGGGGACTCTCGGCGGGCTTTAGCAGATGGGGACTCTCGGCGGGCTTTATCAGATGGGGACTCTCGGCGGGCTTTAGCAGATGGGGACTCTCGGCGGGCTTTAGCAGATGGAGATTCTCGGCGGGCTTTAGCAGATGGGGACTCTCGGCGGGCTTTAGCAGATGGGGACTCTCGGCGGGCTTTAGCAGATGGGGATTCTCGGCGGGCTTTAGCAGATGATGATTCTCGGCGGGCTTTAGCAGATGGGGACTCTCGGCGGGCTTTAGTAGATGGGGACTCTCGGCGGGCTTTAGCAGATGGGGACTCTCGCCGGGCTTTAGCAGATGGGGACTCTCGGCGGGGTTTAGCAGATGGGGACTCTCGGCGGGCTTTAGCAGATGGGGACTCTCGGCGGGCTTTAGCAGATGGGGACTCTCGGCGGGCTTTAGCAGATTGGGACTCTCGGCGGGCTTTAGCAGATGGGGACTCTCGGCGGGCTTTAGCAGATGGGGACTCTCGGCGAGCCTTAGCAGATGGGGACTCTCGGCGGGCCTTAGCAGATGGGGACTCTCGGCGTGCTTTAGCAGATGGGGACTCTCGGCGGGCTTTAGCAGATGGGGACTCTCGGCGGGCTTTAGCAGATGTGGACTCTCGGCGGGCTTTAGCAGATGGGGACTCTTGGCGGGCTTTATCAGATGGGGACTCTCGGCGGGCTTTAGCAGATGGGGACTCTCGGTAGGCTTTAGCAGATGGGGACTCTCGGCGGGCTTTAGCAGATGGGGACTCTCGGCGGGCTTTAGCAGATGGGGACTCTTGGCGGGCTTTAGCAGATGGGGACTCTCGGCGGGCTTTAGCAGATGGGGACTCTCGGCGGGCTTTAGCAGATGGGGACTCTCGGCGGGCTTTAGCAGATGGGGAATCTCGGCGGGCTTTAGCAGATGGGGACTCTCGGCGGGCTTTAGCAGATGGGGACTCTCGGCGGGCTTTAGCAGATGGGGACTCTCGGTAGGCTTTAGCAGATGGGGACTCTCGGCGGGCTTTAGCAGATAGGGACTCTCGGTGGGCTTTAGCAGATGGGGACTCTCTGCGGGCTTTAGCAGATGGGGACTCTCTGCGGGCTTTAGCAGATGGGGACTCTCGGCGGGCTTTAGCAGATGGGGACTCTCGGCGGGCTTTATCAGATGGGGACTCTCGGCGGGCTTTAGCAGATGGGGACTCTCGGCGGGCTTTAGCAGATGGAGATTCTCGGCGGGCTTTAGCAGATGGGGACTCTCGGCGGGCTTTAGCAGATGGGGACTCTCGGCGGGCTTTAGCAGATGGGGATTCTCGGCGGGCTTTAGCAGATGATGATTCTCATGGGCTTTAGCAGATGGGGACTCTCGGCAGGCTTTAGTAGATGGGGACTCTCGGCGGGCTTTAGCAGATGGGGACTCTCGCCGGGCTTTAGCAGATGGGGACTCTCGGCGGGCTTTAGCAGATGGGGACTCTCGGCGGGCTTTAGCAGATGGGGACTCTCGGCGGGCTTTAGCAGATTGGGACTCTCGGCGGGCTTTAGCAGATGGGGACTCTCGGCGGGCTTTAGCAGATGGGGACTCTCGGCGAGCCTTAGCAGATGGGGACTCTCGGCGGGCCTTAGCAGATGGGGACTCTTGGCGTGCTTTAGCAGATGGGGACTCTCGGCGGGCTTTAGCAGATGGGGACTCTCGGCGGGCTTTAGCAGATGGGGACTCTCGGCGGTCCTTAGCAGATGGGGACTCTCGGCAGGCTTTAGCAGATGGGGACTCTCGGCGGGCTTTAGCAGATGGGGACTCTCGGCGGGCTTTAGCAGATGGGGACTCTCGGCGGGCTTTAGCAGATGGGGACTCTTGGCGGGCTTTATCAGATGGGGACTCTCGGCGGGCTTTAGCAGATGGGGACTCTCGGCAGGCTTTAGCAGATGGGGACTCTCGGCGGGCTTTAGCAGATGGGGACTCTCGGCGGGCTTTAGCAGATGGGGACTCTCGGCGGGCTTTAGCAGATGGGGACTCTCGGCGGGCTTTAGCAGATGGGGACTCTCGGCGGGCTTTAGCAGATGGGGACTCTCGGCGGGCTTTAGCAGATGGGGACTCTCGGCGGGCTTTAGCCGATGGGGACTCTCGGCGGGCTTTAGCAGATGGGGACTCTCGGCGGGCTTTAGCAGATGGGGACTCTCGGCGGGCTTTAGCAGATGGGGACTCTCGGCGGGCTTTAGCAGATGGGGACTCTCGCCGGGCTTTAGCAGATGGGGACTCTCGTCGGGCTTTAGCAGATGGGGACTCTCGGCGGGCTTTAGCAGATGGGGACTCTCGGCGGGCTTTAGCAGATGGGGACTCTCGGCGGGCTTTAGCAGATGGGGACTCTCGGCGGGCTTTAGCAGATTGGGACTCTCGGCGGGCTTTAGCAGATGGGGACTCTCGGCGGGCTTTAGCAGATGGGGACTCTCGGCGGCCTTTAGCAAATGGGGACTCTCGGCGGGCTTTAGCAGATGGAGACTCTCGGCGGGCTTTAGCAGAAGGGGACTCTCGGCGGGCTTTAGCAGATGGGGACTCTCGGCGGGCTTTAGCAGATGGGGACTCTCGGCGGGGTTTAGCAGATGGGGACTCTCGGCGGGCTTTAGCAGATGGGGACTCTCGGCGGGCTTTAGCAGATGGGGACTCTCGGCGGGCTTTAGCAGATTGGGACTCTCGGCGGGCTTTAGCAGATGGGGACTCTCGGCGGGCTTTAGCAGATGGGGACTCTCGGCGGGCCTTAGCAGATGGGGACTCTCGGCGGGCCTTAGCAGATGGGGACTCTCGGCGGGCTTTAGCAGATGGGGACTCTCGGCGGGCTTTAGCAGATGGGGACTCTCGACCAGCTTAAGCAGATGGGGACTCTCTGCCAGCTTAAGCAGATAGGGACTCTCGGCGAGCTTAAGCAGATAGGGACTCTCGGTGAGCTAAAGCAGATAGGGACTCTCGGCGAGCTACAGCAGATGGGGACTCTCGGCGAGCTTAAGCAGATGGGGACTCTCGGCGAGCTTAAGCAGATGGGGACTCTCGGCGAGCTTAAGCAGATGGGGACTCTCGGCGAGCTTAGGCAGATGGGGACTCTCACGGGCTTTAGCAGATGGGGACTCTCGGCGGCCTTTAGCAAATGGGGACTCTCGGCGGGCTTTAGCAGATGGGGACTCTCGGCGGGCTTTAGCAGATGGGGACTCTCGGCGGGCTTTAGCAGATGGGGACTCTCGGCGGGCTTTAGCAGATGGGGACTCTCGGCGGGGTTTAGCAGATGGGGACTCTCGGCGGGCTTTAGCAGATGGGGACTCTCGGCGGGCTTTAGCAGATGGGGTCTCTCGGCGGGCTTTAGCAGATTGGGACTCTCGGCGGGCTTTAGCAGATGGGGACTCTCGGCGGGCTTTAGCAGATGGGGACTCTCGGCGGGCCTTAGCAGATGGGGACTCTCGGCGGGCTTTAGCAGATGGGGACTCTCGGCGGGCTTTAGCAGATGGGGACTCTCGGCGGGCTTTAGCAGATGGGGACTCTCGGCGGTCCTTAGCAGATGGGGACTCTCGGCAGGCTTTAGCAGATGGGGACTCTCGGCGGGCTTTAGCAGATGGGGACTCTCGGCGGGCTTTAGCAGATGGGGACTCTCGGCGGGCTTTAGCAGATGGGGACTCTTGGCGGGCTTTATCAGATGGGGACTCTCGGCGGGCTTTAGCAGATGGGGACTCTCGGCAGGCTTTAGCAGATAGGGACTCTCGGCGGGCTTTAGCAGATGGGGACTCTCGGCGGGCTTTAGCAGATGGGGACTCTCGGCGGGCTTTAGCAGATGGGGACTCTCGGCGGGCTTTAGCAGATGGGGACTCTCGGCGGGCTTTAGCAGATGGGGACTCTCGGCGGGCTTTAGCAGATGGGGACACTTGGCGGGCTTTATCAGATGGGGACTCTCAGCGGGCTTTAGCAGATGGGGACTCTCGGTAGGCTTTAGCAGATGGGGACTCTCGGCGGGCTTTAGCAAATGGGGACTCTCGGCGGGCTTTAGCAGATGGGGACTCTCGGCGGGCTTTAGCAGATGGGGACTCTCGGCGGGCTTTAGCAGATGGAGACTCTCGGCGGGCCTTAGCAGATGGGGACTCTTGGCGGGCCTTAGCAGAAGGGGACTCTCGGCGGGCTTTAGCCGATGGGGACTCTCGGCGGGCTTTAGCAGATGGGGACTCTCGCCGGGCTTTAGCAGATGGGGACTCTCGGCGGGCTTTAGCAGATGGGGACTCTCGGCGGGCTTTAGCAGATTGGGACTCTCGGCGGGCTTTAGCAGATGGGGACTCTCGGCGGGCTTTAGCAGATGGGGACTCTCGGCGGCCTTTAGCAAATGGGGACTCTCGGCGGGCTTTAGCAGATGGAGACTCTCGGCTGGCTTTAGCAGAAGGGGACTCTCGGCGGGCTTTAGCAGATGGGGACTCTCGGCGGGCTTTAGCAGATGGGGACTCTCGGCGGGGTTTAGCAGATGGGGACTCTCGGCGGGCTTTAGCAGATGGGGACTCTCGGCGGGCTTTAGCAGATGGGGACTCTCGGACAGGTTAAGCAGATGGGGACTCTCGGCGGGCTTTAGCAGATGGGGATTCTCGGCGGCCTTTAGCAAATGGGGACTCTCGGCGGGCTTTAGCAGATGGGGACTCTCGGCGGGCTTTAGCAGAAGGGGACTCTCGGCGGGCTTTAGCAGATGGGGACTCTCGGCGGGCTTTATCAGATGGGGACTCTCGGCGTGGTTTAGCAGATGGGGACTCTCGGTGAGCTAAAGCAGATGGGGACTCTCGGTGAGCTAAAGCAGATAGGGACTCTCGGCGAGCTAAAGCAGATGGGGACTCGGCGAGCTTAAGCAGATGGGGACTCTCGGAGAGCTAAACAGATAGGGACTCTCGGCGAGCTAAACAGATAGGGACTCTCAGCGAGCTAAACAGATAGGGACTCTCGGCGAGCTAAACAGATTGGGACTCTAGGCGAGCTAAAACAGATTGGGACTTTCGGCGAGCTAAAACAGATAGGGACTCTCGGCGAGCTAAAACAGATAGGGACTCTCGGCGAGCTAAAACAGATAGGGACTCTCGGCGAGCTAAAACAGATAGGGACTCTAGGCAGAGCTAAAACAGATAGGGACTCTAGGCACAGCTAAAAGAGATAGGGACTCTCGGCGAGCTAAAACAGATAGGGACTCTCGGCGAGCTAAAACAGATAGGGACTCTCGGCGAGCTAAAACAGATAGGGACTCTCGGCGAGCTAAAACAGATAGGGACTCTCGGCGAGCTAAAACAGATAGGGACTCTCGGCGAGCGAAAACAGATAAGGACTCTCGGCGAGCTAAAACAGATAGGGACTCTCGGCGAGCTAAAACAGATAGGGACTCTCGGCGAGCTAAAACAGATAGGGACTCTCGGCGAGCTAAAACAGATAGGGACTCTCGGAGAGCTAAAACAGATAGGGACTCTCGGCGAGCTAAAACAGATAGGTACTCTCGGCGAGCTAAAACAGATAGGTACTCTCGGCGAGCTAAAACAGATAGGTACTCTCGGCGAGCTAAAACAGATAGGGACTCTCGGCGAGCTAAAGCAGATGGGGACTCTCGGCGAGCTAAAGCAGATGGGGACTCTCGGCGAGCTAAAACAGATAGGCACTCTCGGCGAGCTAAAGAAGATAGGGACTCTCGGCGAGCTAAAGCAGATAGGGAATCTCGGCGAGCTAAAGCAGATAGGGATTCTCGGCGAGCTAAAGCAGATAGGGACTCTCGGCGAGCTAAACAGATAGGGACTCTCGGCGAGCTAAACAGATAGGGACTCTCGGCGAGCTAAACAGATAGGGACTCTCGGCGAGCTAAAACAGATTGGGACTTTCGGCGAGCTAAAACAGATAGGGACTCTCGGCGAGCTAAAACAGATAGGGACTCTCAGCGAGCTAAAACAGATAGGGACTCTCGGCGAGCTAAAACAGATAGGGACTCTCGGCGAGCTAAAACAGATAGGGACTCTCGGCGAGCTAAAACAGATAGGGACTCTCGGCGAGCTAAAACAGATAGGGACTCTCGGCGAGCTAAAACAGATAGGGACTCTCGGCGAGATAAAGTAGATAGGGACTCTCGGCGAGCTAAAGCAGATAGGGACTCTCGGCGAGCTAAAACAGATAGGGACTCTCGGCCAGCTTAAGCAGATAGGGACTCTCGGCCAGCTTAAGCAGATGGGGACTCTCGGCCAGCTTAAGCAGATGGGGACTCTCGGCCAGCTTAAGCAGATAGGGACTCTCAGCGAGCTAAACAGATAGGGACTCTCGGCGAGCTAAAACAGATAGGGACTCTCGGCCAGCTTAAGCAGATAGGGACTCTCGGCCAGCTTAAGCAGATGGGGACTCTCGGCCAGCTTAAGCAGATGGGGACTCTCGGCCAGCTTAAGCAGATAGGGACTCTCAGCGAGCTAAACAGATAGGGACTCTCGGCGAGCTAAAGCAGATAGGGATTCTAGGCGAGCTAAAGCAGATAGGGACTCTCGGCGAGCTAAACAGATAGGGACTCTAGGCAGAGCTAAAACAGATAGGGACTCTAGGCACAGCTAAAAGAGATAGGGACTCTCGGCGAGCTAAAACAGATAGGGACTCTCGGCGAGCTAAAACAGATAGGGACTCTCGGCGAGCTAAAACAGATAGGGACTCTCGGCGAGCTAAAACAGATAGGGACTCTCGGCGAGCTAAAACAGATAGGGACTCTCGGCGAGCGAAAACAGATAAGGACTCTCGGCGAGCTAAAACAGATAGGGACTCTCGGAGAGCTAAAACAGATAGGGACTCTCGGCGAGCTAAAACAGATAGGTACTCTCGGCGAGCTAAAACAGATAGGTACTCTCGGCGAGCTAAAACAGATAGGTACTCTCGGCGAGCTAAAACAGATAGGGACTCTCGGCGAGCTAAAGCAGATGGGGACTCTCGGCGAGCTAAAGCAGATGGGGACTCTCGGCGAGCTAAAACAGATAGGCACTCTCGGCGAGCTAAAGAAGATAGGGACTCTCGTCGAGCTAAAGCAGATAGGGACTCTCGGCGAGCTAAAGCAGATAGGGATTCTCGGCGAGCTAAAGCAGATAGGGACTCTCGGCGAGCTAAACAGATAGGGACTCTCGGCGAGCTAAACAGATAGGGACTCTCGGCGAGCTAAACAGATAGAGACTCTCGGCGAGCTAAAACAGATTGGGACTTTCGGCGAGCTAAAACAGATAGGGACTCTCGGCGAGCTAAAACAGATAGGGACTCTCGGCGAGCTAAAACAGATAGGGACTCTCGGCGAGCTAAAACAGATAGGGACTCTCGGCGAGCTAAAAAAGATAGGGACTCTCGGCGAGCTAAAACAGATAGGGACTCTCGGCGAGCTAAAACAGATAGGGACTCTCGGCGAGCTAAAACAGATAGGGACTCTCGGCGAGCTAAAACAGATAGGGACTCTCGGCGAGATAAAGTAGATAGGGACTCTCGGCGAGCTAAAGCAGATAGGGACTCTCGGCGAGCTAAAACAGATAGGGACTCTCGGCCAGCTTAAGCAGATAGGGACTCTCGGCCAGCTTAAGCAGATGGGGACTCTCGGCCAGCTTAAGCAGATGGGGACTCTCGGCCAGCTTAAGCAGATAGGGACTCTCAGCGAGCTAAACAGATAGGGACTCTCGGCGAGCTAAACAGATTGGGACTCTAGGCGAGCTAAAACAGATTGGGACTTTCGGCGAGCTAAAACAGATAGGGACTCTCGGCGAGCTAAAACAGATAGGGACTCTCGGCGAGCTAAAACAGATAGGGACTCTCGGCGAGCTAAAACAGATAGGGACTCTAGGCAGAGCTAAAACAGATAGGGACTCTAGGCAGAGCTAAAAGAGATAGGGACTCTCGGCGAGCTAAAACAGATAGGGACTCTCGGCGAGCTAAAACAGATAGGGACTCTCGGCGAGCTAAAACAGATAGGGACTCTCGGCGAGTTAAACAGATAGGGACTCTCGTCGAGCTAAAACAGATAGGGACTCTCGGCGAGCGAAAACAGATAAGGACTCTCGGCGAGCTAAAACAGATAGGGACTCTCGGCGAGCTAAAACAGATAGGGACTCTCGGCGAGCTAAAACAGATAGGGACTCTCTGCGAGCTAAAACAGATAGGGACTCTCGGCGAGCTAAAACAGATAGGGACTTTCGGCGAGCTAAAACAGATAGGTACTCTCGGCGAGCTAAAACAGATAGGTACTCTCGGCGAGCTAAAACAGATAGGGACTCTCGGCGAGCTAAAGCAGATAGGGACTCTCGGCGAGCTAAAGCAGATGGGGACTCTCGGCGAGCTAAAACAGATAGGGACTCTCGCCGAGCTAAAGAAGATAGGGACTCTCGGCGAGCTAAAGCAGATAGGGACTCTCGGCGAGCTAAAGCAGATAGGGATTCTCGGCGAGCTAAAGCAGATAGGGACTCTCGGCGAGCTAAACAGATAGGGACTCTCGGCGAGCTAAACAGATAGGGACTCTCGGCGAGCTAAACAGATAGGGACTCTCGGCGAGCTAAAACAGATTGGGACTTACGGCGAGCTAAAACAGATAGGCACTCTCGGCGAGCTAAAACAGATAGGGACTCTCGGCGAGCTAAAACAGATAGGGACTCTCGGCGAGCTAAAACAGATAGGGACTCTCGGCGAGCTAAAACAGATAGGGACTCTAGGCAGAGCTAAAACAGATAGGGACTCTCGGCGAGCTAAAACAGATAGGGACTCTCGGCGAGCTAAAACAGATAGGGACTCTCGGCGAGCTAAAACAGATAGGGACTCTCGGCGAGCTAAAACAGATAGGGACTCTCGGCCAGCTAAAGCAGATGGGGACTCTCGGCCAGCTTAAGCAGATGGGGACTCTCGGCCAGCTTAAGCAGATAGGGACTCTCGGCGAGCTTAAGCAGATAGGGACTCTCGGCGAGCTAAAGCAGATAGGGACTCTCGGCGAGCTACAGCAGATGGGGACTCTCGGCAAGCTTAAGCAGATGGGGACTCTCGGTGAGCTTAAGCAGATGGGGACTCTCGGCGAGCTTAAGCAGATGGGGACTCTCGGCGAGCTTAAGCAGATGGGGACTCTCGGCGAGCTTAAGCAGATGGGGGACTCTCGGCGAGCTTAAACAGATGGGGACTCTCGGCGAGCTTAAACAGATGGGGACTCTCGGCGAGCTTAAACAGATGGGGAATCTCGGCGAGCTTAAACAGATGGGGAATCTCGGCGAGCTTAAACAGATGGGGACTCTCGGCGAGCTTAAACAGATGGGGACTCTCGGCGAGCTTAAACAGATGGGGACTCTCGGCGAGCTTAAACAGATGGGGACTCTCGGCGAGCTTAAACAGATGGGGATTCTCGGCGAGCTTAAGCAGATGGGGACTCTCGGCGAGCTTAAGCAGATGGGGACTCTCGGCGAGCTTAAGCAGATGGAGACTCTCGGCGAGCTTAAGCAGATGGAGACTCTCGGCGAGCTTAAGCAGATGGGGACTCTCGGCGAGCTTAAGCAGATGGGGACTCTCGGCGAGCTTAAGCAGATGGGGACTCTCGGCGAGCTAAAGCAGATGGGGAGTCTCGGCGAGCTAAAGCAGATGGGGACTCTCGGCGAGCTTAAACAGATAGGGACTCTCGGCGAGCTTAAACAGATGGGGACTCTCGGCGAGCTTAAACAGATGGGGACTCTCGGCGAGCTTAAACAGATGGGGACTCTCGGCGAGCTTAAACAGATGGGGACTCTCGGCGAGCTTAAACAGATGGGGACTCTCGGCGAGCTTTCCCAGTCCTTCCACCTGGACATGAGATATGATTGGGAGTAAATCCACCACAGCCAAACAGACAATGCTGGGAGCTATAGACGGTGTCATCAGAGCTCAAGTGTAGTGAGGATGCTCAGTTGAAGGCCTGTGTTCTTTGCACTCAGGTTTTTTAAAGTATTTTTTTTGGTGGCAAAATCTTCTGACCGTAGTTTCAAAAGTTTGGTAATGTATTGTTTTTTGGTGGCAACATCTTCTGACTATAGGTTCAAAAGCTTGGTAAAGGGGCCCACTGGTGGGTAGACATGTCCTGATCCCCATTGAGACCTCGCTCAAGGGAGCATCCCTGGTTGAACAAGGCACCCTGAGCAAGACCACAGTTAGTCCTAGCAAGAAATGGTGCTGAAGACGGAGGTAACCAGCGAAAAGGCGCACCATACAATCAGGATGCCACATAAACGTGCAACATGAAAGTATGCCTATATCTGCAAACTGGTATGGCGCTTGGCCTGTGGTGGACAACCAGGCAGGTACAGTGCCGGGTCTCCTGTCTGGAAAGGGCCCAATTTATTTCACTGGACTCTCGGCGAGCTAAAGCAGATGGTGACTCTCGGCGAGCTAAAGCAGATTGGGACTCTCGGAGAGCTAAAGCAGATTGGGACTCTCGGCGGGCTTTAGCAGATGGGGACTCTCGGCGGGCTTTAGCAGATGGGGACTCTCGGCGGGCTTTAGCAGATGGGGACTCTCGGCGGGCTTTAGCAGATGGGGACTCTCGGCGGGCTTTAGCAGATGGGGACTCTCGGCGGGCTTTAGCAGATGGGGACTCTCGGCGGGCTTTAGCAGATGGGGAATCTCGGCGGGCTTTAGCAGATGGGGACTCTCGGCGGGCTTTAGCAGATGGGGACTCTCGGCGGGCTTTAGCAGATGGGGACTCTCGGCGGGCTTTAGCAGATGGGGACTCTCGGCGGGCTTTAGCAGATAGGGACTCTCGGTGGGCTTTAGCAGATGGGGACTCTCGGCGGGCTTTAGCAGATGGGGACTCTCTGCGGGCTTTAGCAGATGGGGACTCTCAGCGGGCTTTAGCAGATGGGGACTCTCGGCGGGCTTTAGCAGAAGGGGACTCTCGGCGGGCTTTAGCAGATTGGGACTCTCGGCGGGCTTTAGCAGATGGGGACTCTCGGCGGGCTTTAGCAGATGGGGACTCTCGGCGGGCTTTATCAGATGGGGACTCTCGGCGGGCTTTAGCAGATGGAGATTCTCGGCGGGCTTTAGCAGATGGGGACTCTCGGCGGGCTTTAGCAGATGGGGACTCTCGGCGGGCTTTAGCAGATGGGGACTCTCGGCGGGCTTTAGCAGATGGGGATTCTCGGCGGGCTTTAGCAGATGGGGACTCTCGGCGGGCTTTAGCAGATGGGGACTCTCGGCGGGCTTTAGCAGATGGGGACTCTCGCCGGGCTTTAGCAGATGGGGACTCTCGCCGGGCTTTAGCAGATGGGGACTCTCGGCGGGGTTTAGCAGATGGGGACTCTCGACGGGCTTTAGCAGATGGGGACTCTCGGCGGGCTTTAGCAGATGGGGACTCTCGGCGGGCTTTAGCAGATGGGGACTCTCGGCGGGCTTTAGCAGATGGGGACTCTCGGCGGGCTTTAGCAGATGGGGACTCTCGGCGGGCTAAAGCAGATGGGGACTCTCGGCGGGCCTTAGCAGAAGGGGACTCTCGGCGGGTTTTAGCCGATGGGGACTCTCGGCGGGCTTTAGCAGATGGGGACTCTCAATGGGCTTTAGCAGATGGGGACTCTCGGCGGGCTTTAGCAGATGGGGACTCTCGGCGGGCTTTAGCAGATGGGGACTCTCGGCGGGCTTTAGCAGATGGGGACTCTCGGCGGGCTTTAGCAGATGGGGACTCTCGGCGGGCTTTAGCAGATGGGGACTCTCGGCGGGCTTTAGCAGATGGGGACTCTCGGACGGCTTTATCAGATGGGGACTCTCGGCGGGCTTTAGCAGATGGGGACTCTCGGCGGGCTTTAGCAGATGGGGACTCTCAGCGGGCTTTAGCAGATAGGGACTCTCGGGGGGTTTAGCAGATGGGGACTCTCTGCGGGCTTTAGCAGATGGGGACTCTCTGCGGGCTTTAGCAGATGGGGACTCTCGGCGGGCTTTAGCAGATGGGGACTCTCGGCGGGCTTTAGCAGAAGGGGACTCTCGGCGGGCTTTAGCAGATTGGGACTCTCGGCGGGCTTTAGCAGATGGGGACTCTCGGCGGGCTTTAGCAGATGGGGACTCTCGGCGGGCTTTAGCAGATGGGGACTCTCGGCGGGCTTTAGCAGATGGAGATTCTCGGCGGGCTTTAGCAGATGGGGACTCTCGGCGGGCTTTAGCAGATGGGGACTCTCGGCGGGCTTTAGCAGATGGGGATTCTCGGCGGGCTTTAGCAGATGGGGATTCTCGGCGGGCTTTAGCAGATGGGGACTCTCGGCGGGCTTTAGCAGATGGGGACTCTCGGCGGGCTTTAGCAGATGGGGACTCTCGCCGGGCTTTAGCAGATGGGGACTCTCGGCGGGGTTTAGCAGATGGGGACTCTCGGCGGGCTTTAGCAGATGGGGACTCTCGGCGGGCTTTAGCAAAGGGACTCTCGGCGGGCTTTAGCAGATGGGGACTCTCGGCGGGCTTTAGCAGATGGGGACTCTCGGCGGGCTTTAGCAGATGGGGACTCTCGGCGGGCCTTAGCAGATGGGGACTCTTGGCGGGCCTTAGCAGAAGGGGACTCTCGGCGGGCTTTAGCCGATGGGGACTCTCGGCGGGCTTTAGCAGATGGGGACTCTCGCCGGGCTTTAGCAGATGGGGACTCTCGGCGGGCTTTAGCAGATGGGGACTCTCAGCGGGCTTTAGCAGATGGGGACTCTCGGCGGGCTTTAGCAGATGGGGACTCTCGGCGGGCTTTAGCAGATGGGGACTCTCGGCGGGCTTTAGCAGATGGGGACTCTCGGCGGGCTTTAGCAGATGGGGACTCTCCGCGGGCTTTAGCAGATGGGGACTCTCGGCGGTCCTTAGCAGATGGGGACTCTCGGCGGGCTTTAGCAGATGGGGACTCTCGGCGGGCTTTAGCAGATGGGGACTCTCGGCGGGCTTTAGCAGATGGGGACTCTCGGCGGGATTTAGCAGATGGGGTCTCTCGCCGGGCTTTAGCAGATGGGGACTCTCGGCGGGCTTTAGCAGATGGGGACTCTCGGCGGGCTTTAGCAGATGGGGACTCTCTGCGGGCTTTAGCAGATGGGGACTCTCGGCGGGCTTTAGCAGATGGGGACTCTAGGCGGGCTTTAGCAGATTGGGACTCTCGGCGGGCTTTAGCAGATGGGGACTCTCGGCGGGCTTTAGCAGATGGGGACTCTCGGCGGGCTTTAGCAGATGGGGACTCTCGGCGGCCTTTAGCAAATGGGGACTCTCGGCGGGCTTTAGCAGATGGGGACTCTCGGCGGGCTTTAGCAGAAGGGGACTCTCGGCGGGCTTTAGCAGATGGGGACTCTCGGCGGGCTTTAGCAGATGGGGACTCTCGGCGGGGTTTAGCAGATGGGGACTCTCGGCGGGCTTTAGCAGATGGGGACTCTCGGACAGGTTAAGCAGATGGGGACTCTCGGCGGGCTTTAGCAGATAGGGACTCTCGGCGGCCTTTAGCAAATGGGGACTCTCGGCGGGCTTTAGCAGATGGGGACTCTCAGCGGGCTTTAGCAGAAGGGGACTCTCCGCGGGCTTTAGCAGATGGGGACTCTCGGCGGGATTTAGCAGATGGGGACTCTTGGCGGGGTTTAGCAGATGGGGACTCTCGGTGAGCTAAAGCAGATGGGGACTCTCGGTGAGCTAAAGCAGATGGGGACTCTCGGTGAGCTAAAGCAGATAGGGACTCTCGGCGAGCTAAAGCAGATGGGGACTCTCGGCGAGCTTAAGCAGATGGGGACTCTCGGCGAGCTAAACAGATAGGGACTCTCGGCGAGCTAAACAGATAGGGACTCTCAGCAAGCTAAACAGATAGGGACTCTCGGCGAGCTAAACAGATTGGGACTCTAAGCGAGCTAAAACAGATTGGGACTTTCGGCGAGCTAAAACAGATAGGGACTCTCGGCGAGCTAAAACAGATAGGGACTCTCGGCGAGCTAAAACAGATAGGGACTCTCGGCGAGCTAAAACAGATAGGGACTCTAGGCAGAGCTAAAACAGATAGGGACTCTAGGCAGAGCTAAAAGAGATAGGGACTCTCGACGAGCTAAAACAGATAGGGACTCTCGGCGAGCTAAAACAGATAGGGACTCTCGGCGAGCTAAAACAGATAGGGACTCTCGGCGAGCTAAAACAGATAGAAACTCTCGGCGAGCTAAAACAGATAGGGACTCTCGGCGAGCGAAAACAGATAAGGACTCTCGGCGAGCTAAAACAGATAGGGACTCTCGGCGAGCTAAAACAGATAGGGACTCTCGGCGAGCTAAAACAGATAGGGACTCTCGGCGAGCTAAAACAGATAGGGACTCTCGGCGAGCTAAAACAGATAGGGACTCTCGGCGAGCTAAAACAGATAGGTACTCTCGGCGAGCTAAAACAGATAGGTACTCTCGGCGAGCTAAAACAGATAGGGACTCTCGCCGAGCTAAAGCAGATAGGGACTCTCGGCGAGCTAAAGCAGATAGGGACTCTCGGCGAGCTAAAACAGATAGGGACTCTCGGCGAGCTAAAGAAGATAGGGACTCTCGGCGAGCTAAAGCAGATAGGGACTCTCGGCGAGCTAAAGCAGATGGGGATTCTCGGCGAGCTAAAGCAGATAGGGACTCTTGGCGAGCTAAACAGATAGGGACTCTCGGCGAGCTAAACAGATAGGGACTCTCGGCGAGCTAAACAGATAAGGACTCTCGGCGAGCTAAAACAGATTGGGACTTTCGGTGAGCTAAAACAGATAGGGACTCTCGGCGAGCTAAAACAGATAGGGACTCTCGGCGAGCTAAAACAGATAGGGACTCTCGGCGAGCTAAAACAGATAGGGACTCTCGGCGAGCTAAAACAGATAGGGACTCTCGACGAGCTAAAACAGATAGGGACTCTAGGCAGAGCTAAAACAGATAGGGACTCTAGGCAGAGCTAAAAGAGATAGGGACTATCGGCGAGCTAAAACAGATAGGGACTCTCGGCGAGCTAAAACAGATAGGGACTCTCCGCGAGCTAAAACAGATAGGGACTCTCGGCGAACTAAAACAGATAGGGACTCTCGGCGAGCTAAAACAGATAGGGACTCTCGGCGAGCGAAAACAGATAAGGACTCCAGGCGAGCTAAAACAGATAGGGACTCTCGGCGAGCTAAAACAGATAGGGACTCTCGGCGAGCTAAAACAGATAGGGACTCTCAGCGAGCTAAAACAGATAGGGACTCTCGGCGAGCTAAAACAGATAGGGACTCTCGGCGAGCTAAAACAGATAGGGACTCTCGGCGAGCTAAAACAGATAGGTACTCTCGGCGAGCTAAAACAGATAGGTACTCTCGGCGAGCTAAAACAGATAGGGACTCTCGGCGAGCTAAAGCAGATAGGGACTCTCGGCGAGCTAAAGCAGATAGGGACTCTCGGCGAGCTAAAACAGATAGGGACTCTCGGCGAGCTAAAGAAGATAAGGACTCTCGGCGAGCTAAAGCAGATAGGGACTCTCTGCGAGCTAAAGCAGATAGGGATTCTCGGCGAGCTAAAGCAGATAGGGACTCTCGGCGTGCTAAACAGATAGGGACTCTCAGCGAGCTAAACAGATAGGGACTCTCGGCGAGCTAAACAGATAGGGACTCTCGGCGAGCTAAAACAGATTGGGACTTTCGGCGAGCTAAAACAGATAGGGACTCTCGGCGAGCTAAAACAGATAGGGACTCTCGGCGAGCTAAAACAGATAGGGACTCTCGGCGAGCTAAAACAGATAGGGACTCTCGGCGAGCTAAAACAGATAGGGACTCTAGGCAGAGCTAAAACAGATAGGGACTCTCGGCGAGCTAAAACAGATAGGGACTCTCGGCGAGCTAAAACAGATAGGGACTCTCGGCGAGCTAAAACAGATAGGGACTCTCGGCGAGCTAAAACAGATAGGGACTCTCGGCGAGATAAAGCAGATAGGGACTCTCGGCGAGCTAAAGCAGATGGGGACTCTCGGCGAGCTTAAGCAGAGGGGGACTCTCTGCCAGCTTAAGCAGATAGGGACTCTCGGCGAGCTTAAGCAGATAGGGACTCTCTGTGAGCTAAAGCAGATGGGGACTCTCGGCGAGCTTAAGCAGATGGGGACTCTCGGCGAGCTTAAGCAGATGGGGACTCTCGGCGAGCTTAAGACGATGGGGACTCTCGGCGAGCTTAAACAGATGGGGACTCTCGGCGAGCTTAAACAGATGGGGACTCTCGGCGAGCTTAAACAGATGGGGAATCTCGGCGAGCTTAAGCAGATAGGGACTCTCGGCGAGCTTAAGCAGATAGGGACTCTCGGTGAGCTAAAGCAGATAGGGACTCTCGGCGAGCTACAGCAGATGGGGACTCTCGGCAAGCTTAAGCAGATGGGGACTCTCGGCAAGCTTAAGCAGATGGGGACTCTCGGCGAGCTTAAGCAGATGGGGACTCTCGGCGAGCTTAAGCAGATGGGGACTCTTGGCGAGCTTAAGCAGATGGGGACTCTCGGCGAGCTTAAGCAGATGGGGACTCTCGGCGAGCTTAAACAGATGGGGACTCTCGGCGAGCTTAAACAGATGGGGACTCTCGGCGAGCTTAAACAGATGGGGAATCTCGGCGAGCTTAAACAGATGGGGACTCTCGGCGAGCTTAAACAGATGGGGACTCTCGGCGAGCTTAAACAGATGGGGACTCTCGGCGAGCTTAAACAGATGGGGACTCTCGGCGAGCTTAAACAGATGGGGACTCTCGGCGAGCTTAAACAGATGGGGACTCTCGGCGAGCTTAAACAGATGGGGACTCTCGGTGAGCTTAAGCAGATGGGGACACTCGGCGAGCTAAAGCAGATGGGGAGTCTCGGCGAGCTAAAGCAGATGGGGACTCTCGGCGAGCTTAAACAGATAGGGACTCTCGGCGAGCTTAAACAGATGGGGACTCTCGGCGAGCTTAAACAGATGGGGACTCTCGGCGAGCTTAAACAGATGGGGACTCTCGGCGAGCTTAAACAGATGGGGACTCTCGGCGAGCTTAAACAGATGGGGACTCTCGGCGAGCTTTCCCAGTCCTTCCACCTGGACATGAGATATGATTGGGAGTAAATCCACCACAGCCAAACAGACAATGCTGGGAGCTATAGACGGTGTCATCAGAGCTCAAGTGTAGTGAGGATGCTCAGTTGAAGGCCTGTGTTCTTTGCACTCAGGTTTTTTAAAGTATTTTTTTTTGTGGCAAAATCTTCTGACCGTAGGTTCAAAAGTTTGGTAATGTATTGTTTTTTGGTGGCAACATCTTCTGACTATAGGTTCAAAAGCTTGGTAAAGGGGCCCACTGGTGGGTAGACATGTCCTGATCCCCATTGAGACCTCGCTCAAGGGAGCATCCCTGGTTGAACAAGGCACCCTGAGCAAGACCACAGTTAGTCCTAGCAAGAAATGGTGCTGAAGACGGAGGTAACCAGCGAAAAGGCGCACCATACAATCAGGATGCCACATAAACGTGCAACATGAAAGTATGCCTATATCTGCAAACTGGTATGGCGCTTGGCCTGTGGTGGACAACCAGGCAGGTACAGTGCCGGGTCTCCTGTCTGGAAAGGGCCCAATTTATTTCACTGGACTTTCGGCGAGCTAAAGCAGATGGTGACTCTCGGCGAGCTAAAGCAGATTGGGACTCTCGGCGAGCTAAAGCAGATTGGGACTCTCGGCGGGCTTTAGCAGATGGGGACTCTCGGCGGGCTTTAGCAGATGGGGACTCTCGGCGGGCTTTAGCAGATGGGGACTCTCGGCGGGCTTTAGCAGATGGGGACTCTCGGCGGGCTTTAGCAGATGGGGACTCTCGGCGGGCTTTAGCAGATGGGGAATCTCGGCGGGCTTTAGCAGATGGGGACTCTCGGCGGGCTTTAGCAGATGGGGACTCTCGGCGGGCTTTAGCAGATGGGGACTCTCGGTAGGCTTTAGCAGATGGGGACTCTCGGCGGGCTTTAGCAGATAGGGACTCTCGGTGGGCTTTAGCAGATGGGGAATGGGGACTCTCTGCGGGCTTTAGCAGATGGGGACTCTCTGCGGGCTTTAGCAGATGGGGACTCTCGGCGGGCTTTAGCAGATGGTGACTCTCGGCGAGCTAAAGCAGATTGGGACTCTCGGCGGGCTTTAGCAGATGGGGACTTTCGGCGGGCTTTAGCAGATGGGGACTCTCGGCGGGCTTTAGCAGATGGGGAATCTCGGCGGGCTTTAGCAGATGGGGACTCTCGGCGGGCTTTAGCAGATGGGGACTCTCGGCGGGCTTTAGCAGATGGGGACTCTCGGTAGGCTTTAGCAGATGGGGACTCTCGGCGGGCTTTAGCAGATAGGGACTCTCGGTGGGCTTTAGCAGATGGGGACTCTCTGCGGGCTTTAGCAGATGGGGACTCTCTGCGGGCTTTAGCAGATGGGGACTCTCGGCGGGCTTTAGCAGATGGGGACTCTCGCCGGGCTTTAGCAGATGGGGACTCTCGGCGGGGTTTAGCAGATGGGGACTCTCGGCGGGCTTTAGCAGATGGGGACTCTCGGCGGGCTCTAGCAGATGGAGACTCTCGGCGGGCTTTAGCAGATTGGGACTCTCGGCGGGCTTTAGCAGATGGGGACTCTCGGCGGGCTTTAGCAGATGGGGACTCTCGGCGGGCCTTAGCAGATGGGGACTCTCGGCGGGCCTTAGCAGATGGGGACTCTCGGCGTGCTTTAGCAGATGGGGACTCTCGGCGGGCTTTAGCAGATGGGGACTCTCGGCGGGCTTTAGCAGATGGGGACTCTCGGCGGTCCTTAGCAGATGGGGACTCTCGGCAGGCTTTAGCAGATGGGGACTCTCGGCGGGCTTTAGCAGATGGGGACTCTCGGCGGGCTTTAGCAGATGGGGACTCTTGGCGGGCTTTATCAGATGGGGACTCTCGGCGGGCTTTAGCAGATGGGGACTCTCGGCAGGCTTTAGCAGATGGGGACTCTCGGCGGGCTTTAGCAGATGGGGACTCTCGGCGGGCTTTAGCAGATGGGGACTCTCGGCGGGCTTTAGCAGATGGGGACTCTCGGCGGGCTTTAGCCGATGGGGACTCTCGGCGGGCTTTAGCAGATGGGGACTCTCGGCGGGCTTTAGCAGATGGGGACTCTCGGCGGGCTTTAGCCGATGGGGACTCTCGGCGGGCTTTAGCAGATGGGGACTCTCGGCGGGCTTTAGCAGATGGGGACTCTCGGCGGGCTTTAGCAGATGGGGACTCTCGGCGGGCTTTAGCAGATGGGGACTCTCGCCGGGCTTTAGCAGATGGGGACTCTCGTCGGGCTTTAGCAGATGGGGACTCTCGGCGGGCTTTAGCAGATGGGGACTCTCGGCGGGCTTTAGCAGATGGGGACTCTCGGCGGGCTTTAGCAGATTGGGACTCTCGGCGGGCTTTAGCAGATGGGGACTCTCGGCGGGCTTTAGCAGATGGGGACTCTCGGCGGCCTTTAGCAAATGGGGACTCTCGGCGGGCTTTAGCAGATGGAGACTCTCGGCGGGCTTTAGCAGAAGGGGACTCTCGGCGGGCTTTAGCAGATGGGGACTCTCGGCGGGCTTTAGCAGATGGGGACTCTCGGTGGGGTTTAGCAGATGGGGACTCTCGGCGGGCTTTAGCAGATGGGGACTCTCGGCGGGCTTTAGCAGATGGGGACTCTCGGCGGGCTTTAGCAGATTGGGACTCTCGGCGGGCTTTAGCAGATGGGGACTCTCGGCGGGCTTTAGCAGATGGGGACTCTCGGCGGGCCTTAGCAGATGGGGACTCTCGGCGGGCCTTAGCAGATGGGGACTCTCGGCGGGCTTTAGCAGATGGGGACTCTCGGCGGGCTTTAGCAGATGGGGACTCTCGGCGGGCTTTAGCAGATGGGGACTCTCGGCGGTCCTTAGCAGATGGGGACTCTCGGCAGGCTTTAGCAGATGGGGACTCTCGGCGGGCTTTAGCAGATGGGGACTCTCGGCGGGCTTTAGCAGATGGGGACTCTCGGCGGGCTTTAGCAGATGGGGACTCTTGGCGGGCTTTATCAGATGGGGACTCTCGGCGGGCTTTAGCAGATGGGGACTCTCGGCGAGCTAAACAGATAGGGACTCTCGGCGAGCTAAACAGATAGGGACTCTCAGCGAGCTAAACAGATAGGGACTCTCGGCGAGCTAAACAGATTGGGACTCTAGGCGAGCTAAAACAGATTGGGACTTTCGGCGAGCTAAAACAGATAGGGACTCTCGGCGAGCTAAAACAGATAGGGACTCTCGGCGAGCTAAAACAGATAGGGACTCTCGGCGAGCTAAAACAGATAGGGACTCTAGGCAGAGCTAAAACAGATAGGGACTCTAGGCACAGCTAAAAGAGATAGGGACTCTCGGCGAGCTAAAACAGATAGGGACTCTCGGCGAGCTAAAACAGATAGGGACTCTCGGCGAGCTAAAACAGATAGGGACTCTCGGCGAGCTAAAACAGATAGGGACTCTCGGCGAGCTAAAACAGATAGGGACTCTCGGCGAGCGAAAACAGATAAGGACTCTCGGCGAGCTAAAACAGATAGGGACTCTCGGCGAGCTAAAACAGATAGGGACTCTCGGCGAGCTAAAACAGATAGGGACTCTCGGCGAGCTAAAACAGATAGGGACTCTCGGAGAGCTAAAACAGATAGGGACTCTCGGCGAGCTAAAACAGATAGGTACTCTCGGCGAGCTAAAACAGATAGGTACTCTCGGCGAGCTAAAACAGATAGGTACTCTCGGCGAGCTAAAACAGATAGGGACTCTCGGCGAGCTAAAGCAGATGGGGACTCTCGGCGAGCTAAAGCAGATGGGGACTCTCGGCGAGCTAAAACAGATAGGCACTCTCGGCGAGCTAAAGAAGATAGGGACTCTCGGCGAGCTAAAGCAGATAGGGACTCTCGGCGAGCTAAAGCAGATAGGGATTCTCGGCGAGCTAAAGCAGATAGGGACTCTCGGCGAGCTAAACAGATAGGGACTCTCGGCGAGCTAAACAGATAGGGACTCTCGGCGAGCTAAACAGATAGGGACTCTCGGCGAGCTAAAACAGATTGGGACTTTCGGCGAGCTAAAACAGATAGGGACTCTCGGCGAGCTAAAACAGATAGGGACTCTCAGCGAGCTAAAACAGATAGGGACTCTCGGCGAGCTAAAACAGATAGGGACTCTCGGCGAGCTAAAACAGATAGGGACTCTCGGCGAGCTAAAACAGATAGGGACTCTCGGCGAGCTAAAACAGATAGGGACTCTCGGCGAGCTAAAACAGATAGGGACTCTCGGCGAGATAAAGTAGATAGGGACTCTCGGCGAGCTAAAGCAGATAGGGACTCTCGGCGAGCTAAAACAGATAGGGACTCTCGGCCAGCTTAAGCAGATAGGGACTCTCGGCCAGCTTAAGCAGATGGGGAATCTCGGCCAGCTTAAGCAGATGGGGACTCTCGGCCAGCTTAAGCAGATAGGGACTCTCAGCGAGCTAAACAGATAGGGACTCTCAGCGAGCTAAACAGATTGGGACTCTAGGCGAGCTAAAACAGATTGGGACTTTCGGCGAGCTAAAACAGATAGGGACTCTCGGCGAGCTAAAACAGATAGGGACTCTCGGCGAGCTAAAACAGATAGGGACTCTCGGCGAGCTAAAACAGATAGGGACTCTAGGCAGAGCTAAAACAGATAGGGACTCTAGGCAGAGCTAAAAGAGATAGGGACTCTCGGCGAGCTAAAACAGATAGGGACTATCGGCGAGCTAAAACAGATAGGGACTCTCGGCGAGCTAAAACAGATAGGGACTCTCGGCGAGTTAAACAGATAGGGACTCTCGTCGAGCTAAAACAGATAGGGACTCTCGGCGAGCGAAAACAGATAAGGACTCTCGGCGAGCTAAAACAGATAGGGACTCTCGGCGAGCTAAAACAGATAGGGACTCTCGGCGAGCTAAAACAGATAGGGACTCTCGGCGAGCTAAAACAGATAGGGACTCTCGGCGAGCTAAAACAGATAGGGACTCTCGGCGAGCTAAAACAGATAGGGACTTTCGGCGAGCTAAAACAGATAGGTACTCTCGGCGAGCTAAAACAGATAGGTACTCTCGGCGAGCTAAAACAGATAGGGACTCTCGGCGAGCTAAAGCAGATAGGGACTCTCGGCGAGCTAAAGCAGATGGGGACTCTCGGCGAGCTAAAACAGATAGGGACTCTCGCCGAGCTAAAGAAGATAGGGACTCTCGGCGAGCTAAAGCAGATAGGGACTCTCGGCGAGCTAAAGCAGATAGGGATTCTCGGCGAGCTAAAGCAGATAGGGACTCTCGGCGAGCTAAACAGATAGGGACTCTCGGCGAGCTAAACAGATAGGGACTCTCGGCGAGCTAAACAGATAGGGACTATCGGCGAGCTAAAACAGATTGGGACTTACGGCGAGCTAAAACAGATAGGGACTCTCGGCGAGCTAAAACAGATAGGGACTCTCGGCGAGCTAAAACAGATAGGGACTCTCGGCGAGCTAAAACAGATAGGGACTCTCGGCGAGCTAAAACAGATAGGGACTCTAGGCAGAGCTAAAACAGATAGGGACTCTCGGCGAGCTAAAACAGATAGGGACTCTCGGCGAGCTAAAACAGATAGGGACTCTCGGCGAGCTAAAACAGATAGGGACTCTCGGCGAGCTAAAACAGATAGGGACTCTCGGCCAGCTTAAGCAGATGGGGACTCTCGGCCAGCTTAAGCAGATGGGGACTCTCGGCCAGCTTAAGCAGATAGGGACTCTCGGCGAGCTTAAGCAGATAGGGACTCTCGGCGAGCTAAAGCAGATAGGGACTCTCGGCGAGCTACAGCAGATGGGGACTCTCGGCAAGCTTAAGCAGATGGGGACTCTCGGCGAGCTTAAGCAGATGGGGACTCTCGGCGAGCTTAAGCAGATGGGAACTCTCGGCGAGCTTAAGCAGATGGGGACTCTCGGCGAGCTTAAGCAGATGGGGGACTCTCGGCGAGCTTAAACAGATGGGGACTCTCGGCGAGCTTAAACAGATTCGGACTCTCGGCGAGCTTAAACAGATGGGGAATCTCGGCGAGCTTAAACAGATGGGGAATCTCGGCGAGCTTAAACAGATGGGGACTCTCGGCGAGCTTAAACAGATGGGGACTCTCGGCGAGCTTAAACAGATGGGGACTCTCGGCGACCTTAAACAGATGGGGACTCTCGGCGAGCTTAAACAGATGGGGACTCTCGGCGAGCTTAAGCAGATGGGGACTCTCGGCGAGCTTAAGCAGATGGGGACTCTCGGCGAGCTTAAGCAGATGGAGACTCTCGGCGAGCTTAAGCAGATGGAGACTCTCGGCGAGCTTAAGCAGATAGGGACTATCGGCGAGCTAAAACAGATTGGGACTTACGGCGAGCTAAAACAGATAGGGACTCTCGGCGAGCTAAAACAGATAGGGACTCTCGGCGAGCTAAAACAGATAGGGACTCTCGGCGAGCTAAAACAGATAGGGACTCTCGGCGAGCTAAAACAGATAGGGACTCTAGGCAGAGCTAAAACAGATAGGGACTCTCGGCGAGCTAAAACAGATAGGGACTCTCGGCGAGCTAAAACAGATAGGGACTCTCGGCGAGCTAAAACAGATAGGGACTCTCGGCGAGCTAAAACAGATAGGGACTCTCGGCCAGCTTAAGCAGATGGGGACTCTCGGCCAGCTTAAGCAGATGGGGACTCTCGGCCAGCTTAAGCAGATAGGGACTCTCGGCGAGCTTAAGCAGATAGGGACTCTCGGCGAGCTAAAGCAGATAGGGACTCTCGGCGAGCTACAGCAGATGGGGACTCTCGGCAAGCTTAAGCAGATGGGGACTCTCGGCGAGCTTAAGCAGATGGTGACTCTCGGCGAGCTTAAGCAGATGGGAACTCTCGGCGAGCTTAAGCAGATGGGGACTCTCGGCGAGCTTAAGCAGATGGGGGACTCTCGGCGAGCTTAAACAGATGGGGACTCTCGGCGAGCTTAAACAGATGCGGACTCTCGGCGAGCTTAAACAGATGGGGAATCTCGGCGAGCTTAAACAGATGGGGAATCTCGGCGAGCTTAAACAGATGGGGACTCTCGGCGAGCTTAAACAGATGGGGACTCTCGGCGAGCTTAAACAGATGGGGACTCTCGGCGACCTTAAACAGATGGGGACTCTCGGCGAGCTTAAACAGATGGGGACTCTCGGCGAGCTTAAGCAGATGGGGACTCTCGGCGAGCTTAAGCAGATGGGGACTCTCGGCGAGCTTAAGCAGATGGAGACTCTCGGCGAGCTTAAGCAGATGGAGACTCTCGGCGAGCTTAAGCAGATGGGGACTCTCGGCGAGCTTAAACAGATAGGGACTCTCGGCGAGCTTAAACAGATGGGGACTCTCGGCGAGCTTAAACAGATGGGGACTCTCGGCGAGCTTAAACAGATGGGGACTCTCAGCGAGCTTAAACAGATGGGGACTCTCGGCGAGCTTAAACAGATGGGGACTCTCGGCGAGCTTTCCCAGTCCTTCCACCTGGACATGAGATATGATTGGGAGTAAATCCACCACAGCCAAACAGACAATGCTGGGAGCTATAGACGGTGTCATCAGAGCTCAAGTGTAGTGAGGATGCTCAGTTGAAGGCCTGTGTTCTTTGCACTCAGGTTTTTTAAAGTATTTTTTTTGGTGGCAAAATCTTCTGACCGTAGTTTCAAAAGTTTGGTAATGTATTGTTTTTTGGTGGCAACATCTTCTGACTATAGGTTCAAAAGCTTGGTAAAGGGGCCCACTGGTGGGTAGACATGTCCTGATCCCCATTGAGACCTCGCTCAAGGGAGCATCCCTGGTTGAACAAGGCACCCTGAGCAAGACCACAGTTAGTCCTAGCAAGAAATGGTGCTGAAGACGGAGGTAACCAGCGAAAAGGCGCACCATACAATCAGGATGCCACATAAACGTGCAACATGAAAGTATGCCTATATCTGCAAACTGGTATGGCGCTTGGCCTGTGGTGGACAACCAGGCAGGTACAGTGCCGGGTCTCCTGTCTGGAAAGGGCCCAATTTATTTCACTGGACTCTCGGCGAGCTAAAGCAGATGGTGACTCTCGGCGAGCTAAAGCAGATTGGGACTCTCGGAGAGCTAAAGCAGATTGGGACTCTCGGCGGGCTTTAGCAGATGGGGACTCTCGGCGGGCTTTAGCAGATGGGGACTCTCGGCGGGCTTTAGCAGATGGGGACTCTCGGCGGGCTTTAGCAGATGGGGACTCTCGGCGGGCTTTAGCAGATGGGGACTCTCGGCGGGCTTTAGCAGATGGGGAATCTCGGCGGGCTTTAGCAGATGGGGACTCTCGGCGGGCTTTAGCAGATGGGGACTCTCGGCGGGCTTTAGCAGATGGGGACTCTCGGCGGGCTTTAGCAGATGGGGACTCTCGGCGGGCTTTAGCAGATGGGGACTCTCGGCGGGCTTTAGCAGATAGGGACTCTCGGTGGGCTTTAGCAGATGGGGACTCTCGGCGGGCTTTAGCAGATGGGGACTCTCTGCGGGCTTTAGCAGATGGGGACTCTCGGCGGGCTTTAGCAGATGGGGACTCTCAACGGGCTTTAGCAGAAGGGGACTCTCGGCGGGCTTTAGCAGATTGGGACTCTCGGCGGGCTTTAGCAGATGGGGACTCTCGGCGGGCTTTAGCAGATGGGGACTCTCGGCGGGCTTTATCAGATGGGGACTCTCGGCGGGCTTTAGCAGATTGGGACTCTCGGCGGGCTTTAGCAGATGGGGACTCTCGGCGGGCTTTAGCAGATGGGGACTCTCGGCGGGCTTTATCAGATGGGGACTCTCGGCGGGCTTTAGCAGATGGGGACTCTCGGCGGGCTTTAGCAGATGGAGATTCTCGGCGGGCTTTAGCAGATGGGGACTCTCGGCGGGCTTTAGCAGATGGGGACTCTCGGCGGGCTTTAGCAGATGGGGATTCTCGGCGGGCTTTAGCAGATGGGGATTCTCGGCGGGCTTTAGCAGATGGGGACTCTCGGCGGGCTTTAGCAGATGGGGACTCTCGGCGGGCTTTAGCAGATGGGGACTCTCGCCGGGCTTTAGCAGATGGGGACTCTCGGCGGGGTTTAGCAGATGGGGACTCTCGGCGGGCTTTAGCAGATGGGGACTCTCGGCGGGCTTTAGCAGATGGGGACTCTCGGCGGGCTTTAGCAGATGGGGACTCTCGGCGGGCTTTAGCAGATGGGGACTCTCGGCGGGCTTTAGCAGATGGGGACTCTCGGCGGGCTAAAGCAGATGGGGACTCTCGGCGGGCCTTAGCAGAAGGGGACTCTCGGCGGGTTTTAGCCGATGGGGACTCTCGGCGGGCTTTAGCAGATGGGGACTCTCAATGGGCTTTAGCAGATGGGGACTCTCGGCGGGCTTTAGCAGATGGGGACTCTCGGCGGGCTTTAGCAGATGGGGACTCTCGGCGGGCTTTAGCAGATGGGGACTCTCGGCGGGCTTTAGCAGATGGGGACTCTCGGCGGGCTTTAGCAGATGGGGACTCTCGGCGGGCTTTAGCAGATGGGGACTCTCGGCGGGCTTTAGCAGATGGGGACTCTCGGACGGCTTTATCAGATGGGGACTCTCGGCGGGCTTTAGCAGATGGTGACTCTCGGTGGGCTTTAGCAGATGGGGACTCTCGGCGGGCTTTAGCAGATGGGGACTCTCGGCGGGCTTTAGCAGATGGGGACTCTCGGCGGGCTTTAGCAGATGGGGATTCTCGGCGGGCTTTAGCAGATGGGGACTCTCGGCGGGCTTTAGCAGATGGGGACTCTCGGCGGGCTTTAGCAGATGGGGACTCTCGGCGGGCTTCAGCAGATAGGGACTCTCGGCGGGCTTTAGCCGATGGGGACTCTCGGCGGGCTTTAGCAGATGGGGACTCTCGGCGGGCTTTAGCAGATGGGGACTCTCGGCGGGCTTTAGCAGATGGGGACTCTCGGCGGGCTTTAGCAGATGGGGACTCTCGCCGGGCTTTAGCAGATGGGGACTCTCGTCGGGCTTTAGCAGATGGGGACTCTCGTCGGGCTTTAGCAGATGGGGACTCTCGGCGGGCTTTAGCAGATGGGGACTTTCGGCGGGCTTTAGCAGATGGGGACTCTCGGCGGGCTTTAGCAGATGGGGACTCTCGGCGGGCTTTAGCAGATTGGGACTCTCGGCGGGCTTTAGCAGATGGGGACTCTCGGCGGGCTTTAGCAGATGGGGACTCTCGGCGGGCTTTAGCAGATGGGGACTCTCGGCGGCCTTTAGCAAATGGGGACTCTCCGCGGGCTTTAGCAGATGGGGACTCTCGGCGGGCTTTAGCAGAAGGGGACTCTCGGCGGGCTTTAGCAGATGGGGACTCTCGGCGGGCCTTAGCAGATGGGGACTCTCGGCGGGGTTTAGCAGATGGGGACTCTCGGCGGGCTATAGCAGATGGGGACTCTCGGCGAGCTTAAGCAGATGGGGACTCTCGGTGAGCTTAAGCAGATGGGGACTCTCGGACAGGTTAAGCAGATGGGGACTCTCGGCGAGCTTAAGCAGATGGGGACTCTCGGCGAGCTTAAGCAGATGGGGACTCTCGGCGAGCTTAAGCAGATGGGGACTTTCGGCGAGCTTAAGCAGATGGGGACTCTCGGCGAGCTTAAGCAGATGGGGACTCTCGGCGAGCTTAAACAGATAGGGACTTTCGGCGAGCTTAAACAGATGGGGACTCTCGGCGAGCTTAAACAGATGGGGAATCTCGGCCAGCTTAAACAGATGGGGACTCTCGGCGAGCTTAAACAGATGGGGACTCTCGGCGAGCTTAAACAGATGGGGACTCTCGGCGAGCTTAAACAGATGGGGACTCTCGGCGAGCTTAAACAGATGGGGACTCTCGGCGAGCTTAAACAGATGGGGACTCTCGGCGAGCTTAAACAGATGGGGACTCTCGGCGAGCTTAAACAGATTGGGTCTCTCGGCGAGCTTAAACAGATGGGGACTCTCGGCGAGATTAAACAGATGGGGACTCCCGGCGAGCTTAAACAGATGGGGACTCTCGGCGAGCTTAAACAGATGGGGACTCTCGGCGAGCTTAAGCAGATGGGGACTCTCTGCGAGCTTAAGCAGATGCGGACTCTCTGCGAGCTTAAGCAGATGGGGACTCCCGGCGAGCTTAAGCAGATGGGGACTCTCGGCGAGCTAAAGCAGATGGAGACTCTCGGCGAGCTAAAGCAGATGGGGACTCTCGGCGGGCTTTAGCAGATGGGGACTCTCGGCGGGCTTTAGCAGATGGGGACTCTCGGCGGGCTTTAGCAGATGGGGACTCTCGGCGGGCTTTAGCAGATGGGGACTCTCGGCGGGCTTTAGCAGATGGGGACTCTCGGCGGGCTTTAGCAGATGGGGACTCTCGGACGGCTTTATCAGATGGGGACTCTCGGCGGGCTTTAGCAGATGGTGACTCTCGGCGGGCTTTAGCAGATGGGGACTCTCGGCGGGCTTTAGCAGATGGGGACTCTCGGCGGGCTTTAGCAGATGGGGACTCTCGGCGGGCTTTAGCAGATGGGGACTCTCGGCGGGCTTTAGCAGATGGGGACTCTCGGCGGGCTTTAGCAGATGGGGACTCTCGGCCGGCTTTAGCAGATGGGGACTCTCGGCGGGCTTTAGCAGATGGGGACTCTCGGCGGGCTTTAGCCGATGGGGACTCTCGGCGGGCTTTAGCAGATGGGGACTCTCGGCGGGCTTTAGCAGATGGGGACTCTCGGCGGGCTTTAGCAGATGGGGACTCTCGGCGGGCTTTAGCAGATGGGGACTCTCGCCGGCCTTTAGCAGATGGGGACTCTCGTCGGGCTTTAGCAGATGGGGACTCTCAGCGGGCTTTAGCAGATGGGGACTCTCGGCGGGCTTTAGCAGATGGGGACTCTCGGCGGGCTTTAGCAGATGGGGACTCTCGGCGGGCTTTAGCAGATTGGGACTCTCGGCGGGCTTTAGCAGATGGGGACTCTCGGCGGGCTTTAGCAGATGGGGACTCTCGGCGGGCTTTAGCAGATGGGGACTCTCGGCGGCCTTTAGCAAATGGGGACTCTCGGCGGGCTTTAGCAGATGGGGACTCTCGGCGGGCTTTAGCAGAAGGGGACTCTCGGCGGGCTTTAGCAGATGGGGACTCTCGGCGGGCCTTAGCAGATGGGGACTCTCGGCGGGGTTTAGCAGATGGGGACTCTCGGCGGGCTATAGCAGATGGGGACTCTCGGCGGGCTTTAGCAGATGGGGACTCTCGGACAGGTTAAGCAGATGGGGACTCTCGGCGGGCTTTGTCAGATGGGGACTCTCGGCGGCCTTTAGCAAATGGGGACTCTCGGCGGGCTTTAGCAGATGGGGACTCTCGGCGGGCTTTAGCAGAAGGGGACTCTCGGCGGGCTTTAGCAGATGGGGACTCTCGGCGGGCTTTAGCAGATGGGGACTCTCGGCGGGGTTTAGCAGATGGGGACTCGGTGAGCTAAAGCAGATGGGGACTCTCGGTGAGCTAAAGCAGATAGGGACTCTCGGCGAGCTAAAGCAGATGGGGACTCTCGGCGAGCTTAAGCAGATGGGGACTCTCGGCGAGCTTAAGCAGATGGGGACTCTCGGACAGGTTAAGCAGATGGGGACTCTCGGCGAGCTTAAGCAGATGGGGACTCTCGGCGAGCTTAAGCAGATGGGGAATCTCGGCGAGCTTAAGCAGATGGGGACTCTCGGCGAGCTTAAGCAGATGGGGACTCTCGGCGAGCTTAAGCAGATGGGGACTTTCGGCGAGCTTAAGCAGATGGGGACTCTCGGCGAGCTTAAGCAGATGGGGACTCTCGGCGAGCTTAAACAGATGGGGACTCTCGGCGAGCTTAAACAGATGGGGAATCTCGGCGAGCTTAAACAGATGGGGACTCTCGGCGAGCTTAAACAGATGGGGACTCTCGGCGAGCTTAAACAGATGGGGACTCTCGGCGAGCTTAAACAGATGGGGACTCTCGGCGAGCTTAAACAGATGGGGATTCTCGGCGAGCTTAAACAGATGGGGACTCTCGGCGAGCTTAAACAGATGGGGACTCTCGGCGAGCTTAAACAGATTGGGTCTCTCGGCGAGCTTAAACAGATGGGGACTCTCGGCGAGATTAAACAGATGGGGACTCTCGGCGAGCTTAAACAGATGGGGACTCTCGGCGAGCTTAAACAGATGGGGACTCTCGGCGAGCTTAAGCAGATGGGGACTCTCTGCGAGCTTAAGCAGATGGGGACTCTCTGCGAGCTTAAGCAGATGGGGACTTTCGGCGAGCTTAAGCAGATGGGGACTCTCGGCGAGCTAAAGCAGATGGAGACTCTCGGCAAGCTAAAGCAGATGGGGACTCTCGGCGAGCTAAAGCAGATGGGGACTCTCGGCGAGCTAAAGCAGATGGTGACTCTCGGCGAGCTAAAGCAGATGGGGACTCTCGGCGAGCTAAAGCAGATGGTGACTCTCGGCGAGCTAAAGCAGATTGGGACTCTCGGCGAGCTAAAGCAGATTGGGACTCTCGGCGGGCTTTAGCAGATGGGGACTCTCGGCGGGCTTTAGCAGATGGGGACTCTCGGCGGGCTTTAGCAGATGGGGACTCTCGGCGGGCTTTAGCAGATGGGGACTCTCGGCGGGCTTTAGCAGATGGGGACTCTCGGCGGGCTTTAGCCGAAGGGGACTCTCGGCGGGCTTTAGCAGATGGGGACTCTCGGCGGGCTTTAGCAGATGGGGACTCTCGGCGGGCTTTAGCAGATGGGGACTCTCGGCGGGCTTTAGCAGATGGGGACTCTCGCCGGGCTTTAGCAGATGGGGACTCTCGGCGGGCTTTAGCAGATGGGGACTCTCGGCGGGCTTTAGCAGATGGGGACTCTCGGCGGGCTTAAGCAGATGGGGACTCTCTGCGAGCTTAAGCAGATGCGGACTCTCTGCGAGCTTAAGCAGATGGGGACTCCCGGCGAGCTTAAGCAGATGGGGACTCTCGGCGAGCTAAAGCAGATGGAGACTCTCGGCGAGCTAAAGCAGATGGGGACTCTCGGCGGGCTTTAGCAGATGGGGACTCTCGGCGGGCTTTAGCAGATGGGGACTCTCGGCGGGCTTTAGCAGATGGGGACTCTCGGCGGGCTTTAGCAGATGGGGACTCTCGGCGGGCTTTAGCAGATGGGGACTCTCGGCGGGCTTTAGCAGATGGGGACTCTCGGACGGCTTTATCAGATGGGGACTCTCGGCGGGCTTTAGCAGATGGTGACTCTCGGCGGGCTTTAGCAGATGGGGACTCTCGGCGGGCTTTAGCAGATGGGGACTCTCGGCGGGCTTTAGCAGATGGGGACTCTCGGCGGGCTTTAGCAGATGGGTACTCTCGGCGGGCTTTAGCAGATGGGGACTCTCGGCGGGCTTTAGCAGATGGGGACTCTCGGCCGGCTTTAGCAGATGGGGACTCTCGGCGGGCTTTAGCAGATGGGGACTCTCGGCGGGCTTTAGCCGATGGGGACTCTCGGCGGGCTTTAGCAGATGGGGACTCTCGGCGGGCTTTAGCAGATGGGGACTCTCGGCGGGCTTTAGCAGATGGGGACTCTCGGCGGGCTTTAGCAGATGGGGACTCTCGCCGGCCTTTAGCAGATGGGGACTCTCGTCGGGCTTTAGCAGATGGGGACTCTCGGCGGGCTTTAGCAGATGGGGACTCTCGGCGGGCTTTAGCAGATGGGGACTCTCGGCGGGCTTTAGCAGATGGGGACTCTCGGCGGGCTTTAGCAGATTGGGACTCTCGGCGGGCTTTAGCAGATGGGGACTCTCGGCGGGCTTTAGCAGATGGGGACTCTCGGCGGGCTTTAGCAGATGGGGACTCTCGGCGGCCTTTAGCAAATGGGGACTCTCGGCGGGCTTTAGCAGATGGGGACTCTCGGCGGGCTTTAGCAGAAGGGGACTCTCGGCGGGCTTTAGCAGATGGGGACTCTCGGCGGGCCTTAGCAGATGGGGACTCTCGGCGGGGTTTAGCAGATGGGGACTCTCGGCGGGCTATAGCAGATGGGGACTCTCGGCGGGCTTTAGCAGATGGGGACTCTCGGACAGGTTAAGCAGATGGGGACTCTCGGCGGGCTTTGTCAGATGGGGACTCTCGGCGGCCTTTAGCAAATGGGGACTCTCGGCGGGCTTTAGCAGATGGGGACTCTCGGCGGGCTTTAGCAGAAGGGGACTCTCGGCGGGCTTTAGCAGATGGGGACTCTCGGCGGGCTTTAGCAGATGGGGACTCTCGGCGGGGTTTAGCAGATGGGGACTCGGTGAGCTAAAGCAGATGGGGACTCTCGGTGAGCTAAAGCAGATAGGGACTCTCGGCGAGCTAAAGCAGATGGGGACTCTCGGCGAGCTTAAGCAGATGGGGACTCTCGGCGAGCTTAAGCAGATGGGGACTCTCGGACAGGTTAAGCAGATGGGGACTCTCGGCGAGCTTAAGCAGATGGGGACTCTCGGCGAGCTTAAGCAGATGGGGAATCTCGGCGAGCTTAAGCAGATGGGGACTCTCGGCGAGCTTAAGCAGATGGGGACTCTCGGCGAGCTTAAGCAGATGGGGACTTTCGGCGAGCTTAAGCAGATGGGGACTCTCGGCGAGCTTAAGCAGATGGGGACTCTCGGCGAGCTTAAACAGATGGGGACTCTCGGCGAGCTTAAACAGATGGGGAATCTCGGCGAGCTTAAACAGATGGGGACTCTCGGCGAGCTTAAACAGATGGGGACTCTCGGCGAGCTTAAACAGATGGGGACTCTCGGCGAGCTTAAACAGATGGGGACTCTCGGCGAGCTTAAACAGATGGGGATTCTCGGCGAGCTTAAACAGATGGGGACTCTCGGCGAGCTTAAACAGATGGGGACTCTCGGCGAGCTTAAACAGATTGGGTCTCTCGGCGAGCTTAAACAGATGGGGACTCTCGGCGAGATTAAACAGATGGGGACTCTCGGCGAGCTTAAACAGATGGGGACTCTCGGCGAGCTTAAACAGATGGGGACTCTCGGCGAGCTTAAGCAGATGGGGACTCTCTGCGAGCTTAAGCAGATGGGGACTCTCTGCGAGCTTAAGCAGATGGGGACTTTCGGCGAGCTTAAGCAGATGGGGACTCTCGGCGAGCTAAAGCAGATGGAGACTCTCGGCAAGCTAAAGCAGATGGGGACTCTCGGCGAGCTAAAGCAGATGGGGACTCTCGGCGAGCTAAAGCAGATGGTGACTCTCGGCGAGCTAAAGCAGATGGGGACTCTCGGCGAGCTAAAGCAGATGGTGACTCTCGGCGAGCTAAAGCAGATTGGGACTCTCGGCGAGCTAAAGCAGATTGGGACTCTCGGCGGGCTTTAGCAGATGGGGACTCTCGGCGGGCTTTAGCAGATGGGGACTCTCGGCGGGCTTTAGCAGATGGGGACTCTCGGCGGGCTTTAGCAGATGGGGACTCTCGGCGGGCTTTAGCAGATGGGGACTCTCGGCGGGCTTTAGCCGAAGGGGACTCTCGGCGGGCTTTAGCAGATGGGGACTCTCGGCGGGCTTTAGCAGATGGGGACTCTCGGCGGGCTTTAGCAGATGGGGACTCTCGGCGGGCTTTAGCAGATGGGGACTCTCGCCGGGCTTTAGCAGATGGGGACTCTCGGCGGGCTTTAGCAGATGGGGACTCTCGGCGGGCTTTAGCAGATGGGGACTCTCGGCGGGCTTTAGCAGATGGGGACTCTCGGCGGGCTTTAGCAGATTGGGACTCTCGGCGGGCTTTAGCAGATGGGGACTCTCGGCGGGCTTTAGCAGATGGGGACTCTCGGCGGCCTTTAGCAAATGGGGACTCTCGGCGGGCCTTAGCAGATGGGGACTCTCGGCGGGCTTTAGCAGAAGGGGACTCTCGGCGGGCTTTAGCAGATGGGGACTCTCGGCGGGCTTTAGCAGATGCGGACTCTCGGCGGGGTTTAGCAGATGCGGACTCTCGGCGGGCTTTAGCAGATGGGGACTCTCGGCGGGCTTTAGCAGATGGGGACTCTCGGCGGGCTTTAGCAGATGGGGACTCTCGGCGGGCTTTAGCAGATGGGGACTCTCGGCGGGCTTTAGCAGATGGGGACTCTCGGCGGGCTTTAGCAGATGGGGACTCTCGGCGGGCTTTAGCAGATGGGGACTCTCGGCGGGCTTTAGCAGATGGGGACTCTCGTCGGGCTTAAGCAGATGGGGACTCTCTGCGGGCTTAAGCAGATGGGGACTCTCTGCGGGCTAAAGGAGATGGGGACTCTCTGCGGGCTAAAGGAGATGGGGACTCTCGGCTGGCTAAAGGAGATGGGGACTCTCGGCGGGCTAAAGGAGATGGGGATTCTCGGCGGGCTAAAGGAGATGGGGACTCTCTGCGGGCTAAAGGAGATGGGGACTCTCGGCGGGCTAAAGGAGATGGGGACTCTCGGCGGGCTAAAGGAGATGCGGACTCTCGGCGGGCTAAAGGAAATGGGGACTCTCGGCGGGCTAAAAGAGATGGGAACTCTCGGCGGGCTAATGGAGATGGGGACTCTCGGCGGGCTAAAGGAGATGGGGACTCTCGGCGGGCTAAAGGAGATGGGGACTCTCGGCGGGCTAAAGGAGATGGGGACTCGCGGCGGGCTAAAGGAGATGGGGACTGTCGGCGGGCTAAAGGAGATGGGGACTCTCGGCGGGCTAAAATAGATGGGGCCTCTCGGCGGGCTAAAGGAGATGGGGCCTCTCGGCGGGCTAAAGGAGATGGGGACCCTCGGCGGGCTAAAGGAGATGGGGACCCTTGACGGGCTAAAGGAGATGGGGACCCTTCGCGGGCTAGGGCAGATGGGGACCCTCGGCGGGCTAGGGCAGATGGGGACCGTCGGCGGGCTAGGGTAGATGGGGACCCTCGGCGGGCTAGGGCAGATGGGGACCCTGGGCCAGCCGGGCAGATGGGGACCCTGGGCCAGCCGGGCAGATGGGGACCCTGGGCCAGCCGGGCAGATGGGGACCCTGGGCCAGCCGGGCAGATGGGGACCCTGGGCCAGCCGTGCAGATGGGGACTCTGGGCCAGCCGGGCAGATGGGGACCCTGGGCCAGCCGGGCAGATGGGGACCCTGGGCCAGCCGGGCAGATGGGGACCCTGGGCCAGCCGGGCAGATGGGGACATGAGCTAGGGTCTTAATCGGTATGTTTCACCTGTCCGCTGCACCCAAAAGAAAAGATAAAACGACACCTACACCCCCACCCCAAGGTAGAAGAGTAATGCCTAAGTCAATGCATTGTTGATGAAAAGATGGTTATGAATGCTGCTGTGATAATGAACCTCTTTTCCTGTCTTCTAAACTAGTTATCACCATTTTGAGTCCATCTGAACAAGGCTTTTGTTCCAGATTATCTGACTTACATCCTAGCTGTGTATGTTGCCTGGCAAATTTTTGTGATGTTAGTCTTGGAACTAGTTTCATGTTATGGACGCAGAGGAGGTAATATTTGTGAAATTATCTAGTTTTTGCCATTATTGTTTGTATAATCACCTTGGCTTTATTCAATATTGAACAGTATTTGTTCTCCAAGGGAACTAAGTTAAGGTTTTTCAATACAAATGTAAAATTGCTCCATTAGTAAGCCTACCCTTGCCAAGGTTGGAGAGCTTGTACACCACGGTGTTCTATGCTCCAAAGGGAGTGCTAAAGTTTTGATCGATTGATTTAAACTAAATCTCTCTTGGGAGAAACAGAATAGAACCACTGTTTCCTTTCTTGCATGTCATAAGAGAGGACTAAAGGCGGTTATGTATGGGGCTGGTAACTTCAGCATCCCAAAATCATTGATATAAAACCATACTACTACTACTACTATTACTACTATCCCTACTCTACTATTATTACTATTACTACTATCCCTACTCTACTACTACTACTATTACTACTATCCCTACTCTACTACTACTACTATTACTACTATCCCTACTCTACTACTACTACTATTACTACTATCCCTACTCTACTACTACTACTATTACTACTATCCCTACTCTACTACTACTACTATTACTACTATCCCTACTCTACTACTACTACTATTACTACTATCCCTACTCTACTACTACTACTATTACTACTATCCCTACTCTACTACTACTACTATTACTACTATCCCTACTCTACTACTACTACTATTACTACTATCCCTACTCTACTACTACTACTATTACTACTATCCCTACTCTACTACTACTACTATTACTACTATCCCTACTCTACTACTACTACTATTACTACTATCCCTACTCTACTACTACTACTATTACTACTATCCCTACTCTACTACTACTACTATTACTACTATCCCCACTCTACTACTACTACTATTACTACTATCCCTACTCTACTACTACTACCATTACTACTATCCCTACTCTACTACTACTACTATTACTACTATCCCTACTCTACTACTACTACTATTACTACTATCCCTACTCTACTACTACTACTATTACTACTATCCCTACTCTACTACTACTACTATTACTACTATCCCTACTCTACTACTACTACTATTACTACTATCCCTACTCTACTACTACTACTATTGCTGCTGCTGATTACTACTACTACTATTGCTGCTGCTGATACTTCTTCTTTTTTCTTTCTTCTTTTTTCTTCACTTTTAATCAATGTCTTTATACTGATTTACAAGGATATGCAGAGTCTGTGTACAACCAGTTTCTTCTACACTCACTTGCTCGAAAAATACCTATGCAAATTCAATCTATTGTTAAATGCTTTAATTAACCCTGCCTCCAATCAATATATCCTGTGGCAATGGGAAAAGGAGATAGTTCTGAATTTGAAAAAAGCGTAGATGGGTTGAGATGGGTAGAAGAGGTTGAAGATACCTCAGTGAATGAGCATCAGGGTCAGTAACGCATAACTGAACAAGACCCTATTCTACTTCCAAGTGGCGCCCTGGAAAGTCTGCAATCATGCAGCCTGGTTAAGAGATTAGGGATTGAAGAGGGAAGGTAAACTAGGTCCCAAAAAGATCATGTTGAAATTGGATGTGTCAAGCAAGAAGGGGCAGATATCACAGCCTTGCTATAAACTGTGATACGTTCTTTTCAGGATAAATGAAGATGGAAAATGTAAGGGGGGGGGGGGGGGAGATGAGTTGTGGCCTAATTTGCGTTCAACTTGCCACTTGACATGAGGCACTGAAATATGGGATGCTACATAGGATAATTGCGAAAGTCGTTAACACAGTTCGGAATCTGAGATAAGCATGGATGAGTTTTGATGGGAGGGAAGATATAGGCTATTTTAGGAGGGGCAGGAGAGAGATGGAATTGGGGGGGTGGGTGTGTTGAAGGAATCAGTAGTTTGGAAGGAGGATTGAGGGGAGAAGAGATTGGTAGGTTGGAAGGAGGATTGAGGGGAGAAGAGATGGGTAGGTTGGAAGGAGGATTGAGGGGAGAAGAGATGGGTAGGTTGGAAGGAGGATTGAGGGGAGAAGAGATGGGTAGGTTGGAAGGAGGATTGAGGGGAGAAGAGATGGGTAGGTTGGAAGGAGGATTGAGGGGAGAAGAGATGGGTAGGTTGGAAGGAGGATTGAGGGGAGAAGAGATGGGTAGGTTGGAAGGAGGATTGAGGGGAGAAGAGATGGGTAGGTTGGAAGGAGGATTGAGGGGAGAAGAGATGGGTAGGTTGGAAGGTGGGGGAACAGTGCAATTGTGATGTGGGGAGAGAGCTGTGAGAAGGGGGAGAACTTTTAATTGTTAAACTGCTGTTGTTTCTTTCATACATTTTGACCGACTTGTAGATAATATGCATGTGTCTGCTAGTATTTAGCTTATGTGTGGACTCATCCTTGTTTTTCAAATGTTTAAAATATACTTGACTTATACTTGTACTTTTTAAAAACTTCTTATTAAGAGTTTCATCTTGTCTCTTCAAATAATTTTTCTATGAATTTATATTGTGCAGGATCTAATTTTTTTCATTATTGCTTACAGATAGAAAGGACATATATGAACTTCAGAAAAGAGACAGTAATAGCTTTGATGATACTCTTCCAGTATTTGAGAGCTCTTTGGTAAGTAGGTTATTTCAGATAAACAGATACCGGAGAAAGAATAAAAAAAGCTGCCGAAGACGGATGTGTCGGACCGAAAGGTCCAACTTGATCCGCGTGAAAAAATCCCGGTATCTACACCGGGATTTGAACCTATGACTTCCAGCACCAGAGGCGAACACCTTACCTCGACACCACTAATGAGTAAATATTTAAATAATCAAGGTCAAGATATAGTTCATTTTCTTTTTGATATAATATATTCCCTGCGGCATTCGTCCTGAAGTGGACATTCTAACATTGTGTTTTAGTTCACAATGAGACTCATACCTTTCGACCTGATACACCTTGATTTCAGTTGGATTTGTGTGTGGGTACCTTTGGTTGCCTTGCAACTGTGATCTCTATATTCTTATCCAGACTACATTAGGATAGCTTGTTTCCTTGGCTGTCACCTGGAGACAGAACAGTTTCTTGGTCAGCGTTGACCCTGATGCAGGCAGTCAACTATGAGTGACTAACTGCTGCCACCTCATTCACTGTGTTGCATGTTTCCTCTCCTCTCATATCCATTTTCATTTACTAATTCTCATTAGTACAGAGAATGGTGGCGTGAGATGTGAGGATGTCTTCATGTTTGCCCCAACGACCTCACTGGTTACGAGACGACCTGACCTGAATCCTCATTAGGGTACATTTCTGTGTTTTCTACTTCTTTTCGTTAATGCCCATCATGGACTTCTTTTCTTCTTTTATGATGTTCATCTCTTTTTATCCTGACTTCTATCGCTATTGTCAAGAAACTAACTATAAATCATTTTCTTACACATTCGATAAATTTAACTACCTTTTTTTTTGAATTAATTATTTCCTATTTGATCTTCTTTGTTTCATCCTGTGACATATTCTTTCCAGAACATGGTCTCCATCACATCAGCTCTATGTGCATTTTGGTTTATGTGAGATGGTCTGCATCATGCAAAGATATCCCCGCATTGTCCTACATGCTATCTTTATTATGGTCTACCTCTTTTCCTCCTCACAGGAACCATGACCTCCATTATCTCTTTCTCTAGACAATTATCTCTCTTCAGGACTAAAATAGGTTAGCTTTTTCCTTGCAATGTTGTCTAGTAGCAAAGTTTCTGTAATATGCAGAAATTGCTATCTTTTGTTTCCCCAGGATGTTTTTCAGCATTTTTTTGTTAACTCTTTATTTCAAAAGCTGTGATCCTTTTTGCAATTTATTTGTGTCTTTGTGCCACAATCTGATGTCGCCACTGGGAAAATGAATGTTTCGATCAGTTGGATCTTTCTCTGCTTCCTTGTACCTTGCCACACATTTTTCTTCTGTATTAGTTTGTGTGAAGCAATTGTAAGTCTTTGTTTAGTTTTAATTTCACGGTCGCCAAAATTATTGATGGTATATCCCAAATATTCCAAATTCTTTGTCTTATATTTACTCTATAGTTTAATGTAGATACACGTAGGTAAATCCAATATGGAATATAATTACAGAAAACTTTAAGAAAATAGAAAAGAAAAAAGACTTAGAGGTTATAATAGAACTTACAGGTAAGGTGAGTGACTAAGTCCAGGTAGCAGCAAAAAAGGCAAAAATAATGTTAGGTATAATAAAAGGAAATATTAAACAAAGAAGCATGTAAGTGATAGTTAGACTGTATCAAGCATTAGTTAGACCTAGATTGAAGTACTGTGTACAGGTGTTAAGTCCTTATTACAGAGACGATATAAACATGCTGGAAAGGATACAAAGAAGAGCAAAAAAAACTGATAGTGGGATACCAGAATTATAGTTGTGAAGAAAGACTCTGAAAAACTGACCTACAGTGTCTTGAAAGGAGAATAAATCGAGAAAAGATTTAATACGTTTATAAGGTTATCAACAGAAATGATAAATTCATTAGATAATAATAAGTTTTTCAAAATACAGCTGCCTAAAAGAACAAGAGGCACAGACACAAATGAATTCATGAAAGGTCAAGATTAGATAACAGGAAGTATTTTTTAGTCAGAGAGTGGTGAATGCTTGGAATGTATTGCCACAGAAAATAGTAGGGAAAGGGTCAGTTAATGCATTCAAGAATATATTGTACGCACATAGATATTTTTAGACCAAGTGGAGTAGAATAAACTGGTTGTATACAGACTCTGCAGAGTCTTCTAAACTAGTATAAATAAGTTAAGTTACTTACTCCACATCATTCTTTTGTCTCATTGATTGTTCATATTTGACACATGTTCAAAAAATTACTATAATGATAAACTTAGATTTGGGGGGGGTGTTATGCTGTGAATCCCAGAAGGAAAGTGAAAGAGAAGCTGGCTTAAATGTTCAGGAAAACTGAAGAATACCAAAAAATATACGTAACTACGGCTATGGCACATTAGCTAGAATGGTCACAGATAACAGATGTGAGAGGGTTTATTGCTACCATAAACGATGTCCATAGGCATTAGTGTATTTCTGGCTGTTTCTTCAGTTATTGGTCAAGAATCCAAGAAGCAGAAAAGAAACAAAATGTAAAGTGTTTCAAAATTGTGCTTACATGAATTGGTTTCTCTTTTTGTTTCAGTCCATATTGGTTAAACGCATTATATTTGTGACCCATGCAATTATTGTGGGTGTCTTGGCTGTTTCGGCGATTGTCATCATATCGATGGACTAGGTAATGTTGCAAGGCAGCCTTCACTGGATTCTGAAATTTTGTTTTATGTATGTACAGATGAAACTCAGTTTTTGTTTTTGCAATTCAAAGTATGTAACTGTGAAAAGTAGGTAACATGACATTGTCCATATTGGGATCGTTATGTAATTAAATAACAGATAGAAATAAAATATTGCATGAACCATATGGAGGATGTTCCACATTTCTTAGTGGCTTTCACGTAAATACCATTATCAGTAGTTATAAAAGGTATTACACTCAGGCAGACAAGAAAAGGACAACTGTGTTTCTAAGAATGTCATGAAAGACAACTAATGAACGTTGTGTGTGGGTGTAGTAACTGCATCATGTAAAATGAATTGCTACAGAAATAACAATTCAAAAGGAGATTGAAGTTCTTTAATTAATACAGGCTTCTTGTAAGGAAGCTATTTGCAGAGCGAACCAGTTGTAGAGGTGTCCCTGTGCTTCATATGGAGCAGTATGAAGACAAGATATAGGAGGAGATGAAGAGGGTGGATGAAATAGAGGAAGTGTTAAATACCCAGATTCTTTTATCTTTGTTTGTTAATGTCCAATTCTGGTACTGATAGTAGGACAACGTATGTGTTGTATAAAGTTATTTTTGTATCCATTGTCATGCATATACATTGTAATATCAGGGACATTTTCCCAGTGATTTGACTTGTTTTATTAATTCTGTTTTGGATTTAGGTGTCACCTTTTCATCTGCTGAGATTATGTTATCCAAGTGCTTGGAATGAAGTTTTCACCTGTTTAACTTGTTGGTTTTGTATGTATATTGTTTCTATTTTGTTTTTTGCAATTATCTTAATTTTTTTAATTGTAATATTAATGAGATGACCATATTATTTTTCACCAACAAATTTAATTTTCCAACCTTTCAACGTTAAAAACGAGACAAAAGAAAAACAGGGCAATTAGGGAGTTCTTCAATTTCAAATTTATTGAATGTGTTATTGTAATTAGAAAATATATTGACATATCTTACCACTCAGAGGACCACATAAAAACAAGTTCATTGAACCAAGGGTTCATAAAAACAATATCTAGCGCCCAAAATTCCCCAATATACCCTAACCTTCCTCCTTGCTATTGCCATCGACTTCATTTTTGCGCTGTTGCCTGAAAGAGTTTATAAATTTATGAGATCCTATTTGTTATTTCTATTATACATTTTTCATCTTCGATTATGATGGCTCCCCAGTATTGCAATTTTGTATTTGTTTCAGCATCATTCTTTCTACTTCAATCACGCAATTAATTGTTGTTTCTCTATTTGTTTTTACCATTGTTTTTTTGTGTTGGAAATATTTTGAATAAGTCATTTATATAATTGTCTATATTGTTGTTTAACCTTTAATATCTCTAATCTTGTCTCACGTTGTGTGTGACTTCCACAAAGTTATAGATGGATGAGTTAAAACTATTGAAAACATCATAACCACAGAGATCCGATGAATAGAAAAGGAAAATTGCCAGGCTAAACACCTAAAAACTCTATCTGAGATGATGATTGAAGAAAAATACAGCCCTAAAGACTGGACACATACACATAGATGGATCCTCAGAGGGTACAGTTAAGGAGGCATTTTTGTAAGATACAATAATGGGAAAATCAATTACAGTGCTTTGGCTACTGGAAAAATCTCTTCCAGTTTTAGGGCAGAGTCTATGGCACTCCCACAGACAATAAGAATTTTCACCAGATCAGACAAACATCCGCCAACTCAGATTGTATTCTTTACAGATTGCATTTCACTACTAGAAACAATACAAAACACTAGAGAAATCAGATCAGAGCTCAACAAAATCCAAAGAACCTCAACAGTTGCTCTTCAGTGGCTACCCACCCTTTAAGGAATCACAGAGAATGAGAGAGTTGATGCCATGTCCAAAGCAGGTGGCGAGATGGAGCAACTTATCCATGCAGTGTCCTACCAAGAGGCAAAAACCATTATATAGCATCAGTTTAACTCAAAATGGAAGAAAGACATGGAAGTGAGTAATAGACTTGACCCAATCCGCCAGCTCCACAGACACCAACAAACCACTATCTTTTGCCTGAGAGCAGGCCACTACAGACTATTGGGTCACCTACATCGGCTCAAGATATCACACACAAGTGACTGCCCATGTGGAGCCAAAGACTTACAAGGCCAAACCTGGCCAGAGGGAGCCAAGGCGTGCAGAAGCTGTGGGGCTGCCACCTGGATCTGGAGTGGACTGTGGACTTTGTCCGCGCAATGGGACTACAGATCTAGCATGACGAACAAGCTTGAATACAGAAGAAGAAATAGATTATAGGAAATGGCTAAGTGAATGTATATATATGTGGGTCTTGAGTTTGAGACCTCGAGATTATAACTAATTAAGATTGTTAGTAAAAATGTATGTTCTCCTTCTTCCTGTCTTTGACATGTTAGTTGGAGTATAGAGCCACCAATAGAGTTGATCTCCTTTAGGAGGCCTGAGTTAAGGCACTTTGTAGTTGGAGTATAGAGCCACCACTAGAGTTGATCTCCTTTAGGAGGCCTGAGTTAAGGCACTTTGTAGTTGGAGTATAGAGCCACCAATACAGTTGATCTCCTTTAGGAGGCCTGATTTAAGGCACTTTGTAGTTGGAGTATAGAGCCACCAATAGAGTGAGTTGATCTCCTTTAGGAGGCCTGAGTTAAGGCACTTTGTAGTTGGAGTATAGAGCCACCAATACAGTTGATCTCATTTAGGAGGCCTGATTTAAGGCACTTTGTAGTTGGAGTATAGAGCCACCAATAGAGTTGATCTCCTTTAGGAGGCCTGAGTTAAGGCACTGTGTGTGCTTTTGCAGTGGTCGTTTCTATGGTAATTTGTTTAACATTATGAGGTTGCCAGCATCATGCACAACTCTCTTTGGTTACCTTTTGTGCCATACATGGAGGTGGAGGCATCTTATTCTTACCTCGACAGTAAGGAGCCCCAGAACCAGCTTTTGGGGAAAATGTAAATTAAAAGTGCTTTACTATTTACATTTAGTAACTTTAACAACCATTTGAGTGTAAGTGGGGTCCAAAAGGGGAGCAAAATAGTAAAACTGTAACCTAGGTAAAGTGCATTTTTTTTTATGCATTCAAGAATAGATTGATGAACAGTTATGTTTAGATGTCATTGAGTAGCAGAATCTAGTTGTATTCAGACTCAGCAGAGTCTTCTAAACCAGTACCAAAAAGATCAAAGGGACGTTAAGATGAGATTATTATTCTCCACAATCCTGCTCACAAAGAAAAAATGGTCTTCAGATGGTAAATCTGTAAGATACTACCATGTTTTTGTTTGGCTTGGCTTGGCTTCGTTCGTTCTCAATCTCCCGCTACCAAACCCTGAAAAAGCTCAAGTAGCAGAATGTAGTCCAGAGAACGGAATGCGTTTTGTCGTAGTTTACAGCTTGGCTGTGATATTTGCACCTTTCGGTCCAACACATCTGACTTCAGCAATCATTTTTTGAGTACCGGCTTAGCATTCCCTCTTCGATCCTTACCCAGTCTGCCCTGCTGCAGCCTGTTATCCAGGATCACCGCGTGGAGGTGTAGAAGGGTCTTGGCAACTCTGGATCGCTGGCCCTGACGCTAGCAGTCAACTATGGGTCGCTGACCACTGCAGCTCTTCCGCTGCCATGTTTTTGTTTAATTTGTTGGGGTCATATTTTACAGGCTGTTCAACTGTCTTGTTCGAAGACGTAAAATGGTCGTATGGTGCTTTACCCATTACTTTGGTCTATCATCGGAGAATTTTAAATATGTAATAAAGGCAGATTGCCCTAGTAGTCTTTCTACAATTTGCAAGTTTTTTTCATTCTGATAGAAAATTGAACCATCATTACTGGGGTCAAACGTGTGTTTTAGACTATAGGACTAGTACACTAAGCATTCTACCACTTGCTCCACTTCACCAAGTGGGAGATGACAAAATAATTTAATTTAAATAAAATAAAATTATGAACAAATAAATATGTTCTTTATTTTGAATTTGTTTTGTTGATTTTCTTTCAACCTATTTCCTAAGTGACCGTTTTTTAAAGACGGGAGTCTTTGTGTATTGTTTTTGAAACTACATTTTCAAAATTACAAATGTTTGGTATTTTCATCATCACTTACTTCTTTTCACTTCAGTTGGAGCATGGGGTGGGGGCACCTTACGGTTGGTCTTTGTCTAAGTATGTAGTTACATTTATAAAGGTTGTTTATGTGGCACCTTGGTTTAGATCAGGTTTGCCAGTCACATATGCAACCTTACTGAGTTGTGTTTTACGGTCACTGGGTTATTTATCTCCTCCTCGGGAACGGCGTGGGCTAGTGGTTAAGTGACATGGCTCACAACCCAAAGGTGCTGGGTTTGCTTGCAAATCACAGCACCGGCCGTTACCCCAGGAAGCAAACCCTTAGAAAATGCAGGAGGAAATAGATCCTTACATAAAATGCATGCTGAAGTCGGATGCACTGGGCCGACAGGCGCAAAATAAAAATCACAAATGCAACGCACACCGCCTTTGGTATTATAGAAATAAGGCGAACGCAAACAAACAACAACAACAATTTGCCTTGTTAATCAAATATTTGGCAGAATGTTCACTGATGACATCATATTGGACAGAGAGATTGTTCATAGAATTATGTAAGTGAACTAACTTATTTTAACTAAGAGGAGGCTGATAAATGCACTGTTTATTGGTATATGGTGTTTCCAATATCAACCTTGGTCTTTACTAGAAACACATAAGTAATACCCAGAGCTGAGAGATGCGCTTTGTGAGAAGTGCAGCCGGGAAGAATAGCTATGACCGAATCAGCAACGCTACGCTGAGGCGTATAAGGGGAAAAACCCAGTTAGTGTCTACATTGACGTTGCCCCCAAAAACCAAATGGTTTGGTCGTTTAGTCAGAGTGCATTATGACCGTTCTGAAGCAAGAGAATTGCAAATGTAGGTATCTGGTCCACGTGCAAGAGGCCGACCTCAACGTCAGTGGATCGAGGATGTCTCTGACACTCAGGAAGTTGCACATAACGACAAGCCTCAAGCCCGTCTCCAAAACTGGCGATAATAATAAATCTGGGCATTCATTCTCTCTGCGACCACTCATAGCGAGGACAGTAAGACATCCCTCCTCTCTGCCACGCCTCATAGCAAGGACAGCAGGACATCCCTCCTCTCTACGACGCCTCATAGCAAGGACAGCAGGACATCCCTCCTCTCTGCGACGCCTCACATCAAGGGCAGTAGGACATCTCTCCTCTCTGCGATGCCTCCTAGCGAGGGCAGTAGGACATCTCTCCTCTCTGTGACGCCTCATAGCAAGGACAGTAGGTCATTTTTTAACATTATAAAAATAATCTCAGTAAAGGTGTAAATACTAATAGACAAAAACATGATTGCTAACATTGAATGCATATTAGTTGGAATGCCCGTTTTAAAAACAGGATTGCCAATATTTAATGTATATTAGTTGGAATGCACGTTTTTAGTCAGACAATGTTGGGAATCGGGGAATGACATTCTAACGTACGATGATAAGGGCGCATGGGCCTCAATTATAGACTACTACATCATAACGTTTCTGTCCCGAAACTTGAACAAAAAAATAACAATCGAGATGTGCTTTTTCTGTCCTTTTTTCGATATGAAATTTATTGGTTATCATCAGGTATTTGGTAGTTACCCTTCAGTTTGCTATGTTCTGTGCTGTACTAGGAGTCGACTTCACTGCACTCTGGGCATACCCATAGGTGCTCAGTCTCTCTCAGCAGATGGCGCAAAGTGTGGATGCTGATAGTGCCAGTAGCCCGTTGGTTGTACACCTTCCTGTTTCGTTCTCTCAGGTCCCCTGATCAACTGAATCCTAATTTGATTCCAAAGTGCCGCAGCCTGTGCCTTGCAGACACATCCAAAGCAGTGTCGTTATCCAGCAGGTGGTCCTTGATAACCTTCACTATGTCACCTTTATCCATGTCCGCTGTGCCTGTTATGGGTGCGCGTGACGCCAAAAAATCAGCTCGCTCGTTGTCTGGAACCCCGGCATGACCAGGACAGTAGATCCACACCAGCCCCTGGAGTTTAGGTCTTCAGCGCTGCTATCCACTCATGTCGTAGCCACCCATTCTGCACCTTCCGAAGTAGTGTTTGGGAGTATGACACGATGACTGCTCCTGTTGAAGATGTCTCAGACAGCCACCTCAGAGTTTCTGTCACCGCCTCCATCTCCATTCTCATACTTGATGTTGTAGTCTCGTATGCGCCACTTCGTTCAGCAACGATCCGGTCTTTTATTCTAGCCGAGAAACCCCAGCCTGATGTTCCACTACTTTGCACCGACCCATCAGTGTATATGATGTATAAGTTTGCTCACAAGCTCAGAGTACCAATTTCTTCAACTTGAATCTAGTGACTTTTCATGAATAGACTTTTCGTCTATTATAGCGGTACTCAGGTCACTAAACTTTGTCGCAGAATGGTTATATATGAAATCCGCGACTGGCTTAGGAGAGGATACAGTGTGTAACAGACGAGGATATGACAACAACCACACTGACATTATGTCGTAAGAAGCGAGTATGCACAGGGAGGGAGAACTATTGGAAAGGTGACCACAGTTGAGACGATAGACAAGAGACAGGAATGGGTTCACTCTGGTGATAGAAATGCAGATTATTAGTCATGTTAATCATAAGTAGGGAATGCAGAGGCTGGCAAAACAGACATGTTCGCCAGACAGGCCCGCCAAATAGACAGGCTCGCCGCCGAACAAAGACAGGCTCGCCGCCGAACACAGACAGGTCGGTTCGCCAAACTGACTTCCTCTACCACTACTATCACTTACTCACTCACTCACTCTCTGACCGCCTCTACCACTACTATCACTCACTCACTCACTCTCTGACCGCCTCTACCACTACTATCACTCACTCACTCACTCTCTGAGCACCTCTACCACTACTATCACTCACTCACTCACTATCTGACCGCCTCTACCACTACTATCACTCACTCACTCTCTGACCGCCTCTACCACTACTATCATTAGCTCACTCACTCTCTGACCGCCTCTACCACTACTATCACTCACGCACTCACTCACTCTCTGACCGCCTTTACCACTACTATCACTCACTCATTCACTCACTCACTCTCTGACCGCCTCTACCACTACTATCACTCACTCACTCACGCATTCACTCTCTGACCGCCTCTACCACTACTATCACTCACTCACTCACTCACTCTCTCTCCGCCTCTACCATTACTATCACTCACTCACTCACTCTCTGACCGCCTCTACCACTACTATCACTCACTCACTCACTCACTCTCTAATTGCCACTACCATTACTATCACTCACTCACTCTCTGGCCGCCTCTACCACTACTATCACTCACTCACTCACTCACTCTCTGACCGCCTCTACCACTACTATCACTCACTCACTCACTCTCTGACCGCCTCTACCACTACTATCACTCACTCACTCACTCTCTGAGCACCTCTACCACTACTATCACTCACTCACTCACTATCTGACCGCCTCTACCACTACTATCACTCACTCACTCTCTGACCGCCTCTACCACTACTATCATTCACTCACTCACTCTCTGACCGCCTCTACCACTACTATCACTCACGCACTCACTCACTCTCTGACCGCCTCTACCACTACTATCACTGACATACTCTCTGACCGCCTCTACCACTACTATCACTCACTCACTCACTATCTGACCGCCTCTACCACTACTATCACTCACTCACTCTCTGACCGCCTCTACCACTACTATCATTCACTCACTGACTCTCTGACCGCCTTTACCACTACTATCACTCACGCACTCACTCACTCTCTGACCGCCTTTACCACTACTATCACTCACTCATTCACTCACTCACTCTCTGACCGCCTCTACCACTACTATCACTCACTCACTCACTCATTGTCTCTGACCGCATCTACCACTACTATCACTCACTCACTCACTCTCTCTCCGCTTCTACCATTACTATCACTCACTCACTCACTCTCTGACCGCCTCTACCACTACTATCACTCACTCACTCATTCACTCAGTCACTCACTCTCTAATTGCCACTACCATTACTATCACTCACTCACACTCTGACCGCCTCTACCACTACTATCACTCACTCACTCACTCTCTGACCGCCTCTACCACTACTATCACTCACTCACTCAATCAATCACTGTCTGATCACCTCTACACTACTATGACTCACTCCCTCACTCACTCACTCTCTGAGCGCCTCTACCACTACTATCACTCACTCATTCACTCAATCACTCACTCACTCTCTGACCACTTCTATCACTACTATCACTCACTCACTGACTCACTCACTCACTCACTCACTCTCTGACCGCCTCTACCACTACTATCACTCACTCACTCACTCTCTGACGGCCTCTACCACTACTATCACTCACTCACTCACTCTCTGAAAGCCACTACCACTACTATCACTCACTCACTCTCTCACTCATTCTCTGACCGCCTCTACCACTACTATTACTCACTCACTCACTTACTCTCTGAATGCCTCTACCCCTTTGATCACTCACTCACCCATTCAGTCACTCACTCACTCACTCTCTAACCGCCTCTACCACTACTTTCACTCACTCACTCACTCACTCTCTGACTGCCTCTACCACTACTATCACTAACTCACTCAATCACTCACCCACTCTCTGATCGCCTCTGCCACTACTATCACTCACTTACTCACTCACTCACTCTCTGACCGCCTCTACCACTACTATTACTCACTCACTCACTCACTCTCTGACCGCCTCTATGACTAATATCACTCACTCACTCAGTCACTCTCTGATTGCCTCTACCACTACTATCACTCACTCACTCACTCACTCTCTGACTGCTTCTACCACTAATATCACTAACTCACTCTCTCACTAACTCACTCTCTGACCGCCTCTACCATTACTATCACTTACTCACTCACTCACTCACTCTCTGACCGCCTCTACCACTACTATCACTCACTCACACAATCACACACTCACTCTCTGATCGCCTATAACCACTACTATCACTAACTTAATCACTCACTCACTCACTCTCTGAATGCATCTACCACTACTATTACTCACTCACTCACTCTCTGACCGCCTCTACCACTGCTATCACTCACTAACTCACTCACTCACGCTCTGACCGCCTCTACCACTACTATCACTCACTCACTCACTCACTCACTCTCTGACCGCCTCTACCAGTACTATCACTCACTCACTCTATCACTCTCTAACCGCCTCCACAACCACTATCACTCACTTACTCACTCATTCACTGACTGCCTGTACCACTACTATCACTCACTCACTCACTCTCTGAAAGCCTCTACCACTACTATAACTAACTCACTCACTCACTCTCTGAGCGGCTCTACCACTACTATCACTCACTCACTCAATCACTCACTCACTCTCTGATCGCCTCTGCCACTACTATCACTCACTTACTCACTCACTCTCTGACCGCCTCTACCACTACTATTACTCACTCACTCACTCACTCTCTGACCACCTCTACCACTACTATTACTCACTCACTCACTTTCTGACCGCCTTTACCTCTACTATAACTTACTCACTCACTCACTCACTCATTCTCTGACCACCTCTCTTACTACTATCACTCACTCACTCACTCACTCTCTGATCACCTCTACCACTACTATCACTCACTCACATACTCAATCACTCTCTGACCGCCTCTACCACTACTATCACTCACTCACTCACTCACTTACTCTCTGAACGCCTCTACAACTGCTATCACTCACTCACTCACTCACTCACTCTCTGACCAACTCTACCCCTACTATCTCTCACTCATTCACTCACTCACTCTGACCGTCTCTACCACTACTATCACTCACTCACATACTCAATCACTCTCTGACCGCCTCTACCACTACTATCACTCACTTACTCTCTGACCGCCTCTACAACTGCTATCACTCACTCACTCATGCACTCATTTACTCATTCTCTGACCATCTCTACCACTACTATCTCTCACTCACTCACTCAGTCACTCTCTGATCGCCTCTACCACTACTATCACTCACTCACTCACTCACTCTCTGACCACCTCTACCACTACTATTACTCACTCACTCACTTTCTGACCGCCTTTACCTCTATTATAACTTACTCACTCACTCACTCACTCATTCTCTGACCGCCTCTCCCACTACTATCACTCACTCACTCACTCACTCTCTGATCACCTCTACCACTACTATCACTCACTCACATACTCAATCACTCTCTGACCGCCTCTACCACTACTATCACTCACTCACTCACTCACTCACTTACTCTCTGAACGCCTCTACAACTGCTATCACTCACTCACTCACTCACTCATTCACTCACTCTCTGACCAACTCTACCCCTACTATCTCTCACTCATTCACTCACTCACTCTGACCGTCTCTACCACTACTATCACTCACTCACATACTCAATCACTCTCTGACCGCCTCTACCACTACTATCACTCACTTACTCTCTGACCGCCTCTACAACTGCTATCACTCACTCACTCATGCACTCATTTACTCATTCTCTGACCATCTCTACCACTACTATCTCTCACTCACTCACTCAGTCACTCTCTGATCGCCTCTACCACTACTATCACTCACTCACTCACTCACTCTCTGACTGCCTCTACCACTACTATCACTCACTCACTCACTTTCTGACCGCCTCTACCACTACTATCACTTCCTCTCTGACCGCCTCTACCACTACTATAACTCACTCACTCACTCACTGACTCTCTGACCGCCTCTACCACTACTATCACTCACTCACTCACTCACTCTCTGATCGCCTCTACCACTACTATCACTCACTCAATCATTCATTCTCTGACCGCCTCTACACCTACTATCACTCACTTACTTACTCACTCACTCACTCTCTGACTGCCTCTACCACTACTATCACTCACTCACTCACCAACTTACTCTTTGACCGTCTCTACCACTACTATCACTCACTCACATACTCAATCACTCATTCTCTGACCGCATCTACCACTACTATCACTCACTCACTCACTCACTTTCTGACTGCCTGTACCACTACTATCACTCACTCACTCTCTGACCGTATCTACCACTACTATCACTCACTCACTCACTCTCTGTCCGCCTCTACCACTACTATCACTCACTCACTCACTCACTCTCTGACCGTCTCTACAACTACTATCACTCACTCACTCACTAAATCACTCACTCACTCTCTGACCGCCTCTACCACTACCATCACTCACTCACTAAATCACTACTCTCTTATCGCCTCTACCACTACTATCACTCACTCGCTCACTCACTCTCTGGCCACCTCTACCACTACTATCACTCACTCACTCACTCTCTGAGCGGCTCTACCACTACTATCACTCACTCACTCAATCACTCACCCACTCTCTGATCGGCTCTGCCACTACTATCACTCACTTACTCACTCACTCACTCACTCTCTGACCGCCTCTACCACTACTATCACTCACTCACTCACTAACTTTCTGACCGCCTCTACCACTACTATCACTCACTCACACAATCACACACTCACTCTCTGATCGCCTATAACCACTACTATCACTAACTTACTCACTCACTCACTCACTCTCTGAATGCATCTACCACTACTATTACTCACTCACTCACTCTCTGACCGCCTCTACCACTGCTATCACTCACTAACTCACTCACTCACGCTCTGACCGCCTCTACCACTACTATCACTCACTCACTCACTCACTCTCTGACCGCCTCTACCAGTACTATCACTCACTCACTCTATCACTCTCTAACCGCCTCCACAACCACTATCACTCACTTACTCACTCATTCACTGACTGCCTGTACCACTACTATCACTCACTCACTCACTCTCTGAAAGCCTCTACCACTACTATAACTAACTCACTCACTCACTCTCTGAGCGGCTCTACCACTACTATCACTCACTCACTCAATCACTCACTCACTCTCTGATCGCCTCTGCCACTACTATCACTCACTTACTCACTCACTCTCTGACCGCCTCTACCACTACTATTACTCACTCACTCACTCACTCCCTGACCACCTCTACCACTACTATTACTCACTCACTCACTTTCTGACCGCCTTTACCTCTACTATAACTTACTCACTCACTCACTCACTCATTCTCTGACCGCCTCTCCCACTACTATCACTCACTCACTCACTCTCTAATCACCTCTACCACTACTATCACTCACTCACATACTCAATCACTCTCTGACCGCCTCTACCACTACTATCACTCACTCACTCACTCACTCACTTACTCTCTGAACGCCTCTACAACTGCTATCACTCACTCACTCACTCACTCACTCTCTGACCAACTCTACCCCTACTATCTCTCACTCATTCACTCACTCACTCTGACCGTCTCTACCACTACTATCACTCACTCACATACTCAATCACTCTCTGACCGCCTCTACCACTACTATCACTCACTTACTCTCTGACCGCCTCTACAACTGCTATCACTCACTCACTCATGCACTCATTTACTCATTCTCTGACCATCTCTACCACTACTATCTCTCACTCACTCACTCAGTCACTCTCTGATCGCCTCTACCACTACTATCACTCACTCACTCACTCACTCTCTGACCACCTCTACCACTACTATTACTCACTCACTCACTTTCTGACCGCCTTTACCTCTACTATAACTTACTCACTCACTCACTCACTCATTCTCTGACCGCCTCTCCCACTACTATCACTCACTCACTCACTCACTCTCTGATATCCTCTACCACTACTATCACTCACTCACTTACTCAATCACTCTCTGACCGCCTCTACCACTACTATCACTCACTCACTCACTCACTCACTTACTCTCTGAACGCCTCTACAACTGCTATCACTCACTCACTCACTCACTCATTCACTCACTCTCTGACCAACTCTACCCCTACTATCTCTCACTCATTCACTCACTCACTCTGACCGTCTCTACCACTACTATCACTCACTCACATACTCAATCACTCTCTGACCGCCTCTACCCCTACTATCACTCACTTACTCTCTGACCGCCTCTACAACTGCTATCACTCACTCACTCATGCACTCATTTACTCATTCTCTGACCATCTCTACCACTACTATCTCTCACTCACTCACTCAGTCACTCTCTGATCGCCTCTACCACTACTATCACTCACTCACTCACTCACTCTCTGACTGCCTCTACCACTACTATCACTCACTCACTCACTTTCTGACCGCCTCTACCACTACTATCACTTCCTCTCTGACCGCCTCTACCACTACTATAACTCACTCACTCACACACTGACTCTCTGACCGCCTCTACCACTACTATCACTCACTCACTCACTCACTCTCTGATCGCCTCTACCACTACTATCACTCACTCAATCATTCATTCTCTGACCGCCTCTACACCTACTATCACTCACTTACTTACTCACTCACTCACTCTCTGACTGCCTCTACCACTACTATCACTCACTCACTCACCAACTTACTCTTTGACCGTCTCTACCACTACTATCACTCACTCACATACTCAATCACTCATTCTCTGACCGCATCTACCACTGCTATCACTCACTCACTCACTCACTTTCTGACTGCCTGTACCACTACTATCACTCACTCACTATCTGACCGTATCTACCACTACTATCACTCACTCACTCACTCTCTGTCCGCCTCTACCACTACTATCACTCACTCACTCACTCACTCTCTGACCGTCTCTACAACTACTATCACTCACTCACTCACTAAATCACTCACTCACTCTCTGACCGCCTCTACCACTACCATCACTCACTCACTAAATCACTACTCTCTTATCGCCTCTACCACTACTATCACTCACTCGCTCACTCACTCTCTGGCCACCTCTACCACTACTATCACTCACTCACTCACTCTCTGAGCGGCTCTACCACTACTATCACTCACTCACTCAATCACTCACCCACTCTCTGATCGCCTCTGCCACTACTATCACTCACTTACTCACTCACTCACTCACTCTCTGACCGCCTCTACCACTACTATCACTCACTCACTCACTAACTCTCTGACCGCCTCTACCACTACTATCACTCACTCACACAATCACACACTCACTCTCTGATCGCCTATAACCACTACTATCACTAACTTACTCACTCACTCACTCACTCTCTGAATGCATCTACCACTACTATTACTCACTCACTCACTCTCTGACCGCCTCTACCACTGCTATCACTCACTAACTCACTCACTCACGCTCTGACCGCCTCTACCACTACTATCACTCACTCACTCACTCACTCACTCTCTGACCGCCTCTACCAGTACTATCACTCACTCACTCTATCACTCTCTAACCGCCTCCACAACCACTATCACTCACTTACTCACTCATTCACTGACTGCCTGTACCACTACTATCACTCACTCACTCACTCTCTGAAAGCCTCTACCACTACTATAACTAACTTACTCACTCACTCTCTGAGCGGCTCTACCACTACTATCACTCATTCACTCAATCACTCACTCACTCTCTGATCGCCTCTGCCACTACTATCACTCACTTACTCACTCACTCTCTGACCGCCTCTACCACTACTATTACTCACTCACTCACTCACTCTCTGACCACCTCTACCACTACTATTACTCACTCACTCACTTTCTGACCGCCTTTACCTCTACTATAACTTACTCACTCACTCACTCACTCATTCTCTGACCGCCTCTCCCACTACTATCACTCACTCACTCACTCTCTGATCACCTCTACCACTACTATCACTCACTCACATACTCAATCACTCTCTGACCGCCTCTACCACTACTATCACTCACTCACTCACTCACTCACTTACTCTCTGAACGCCTCTACAACTGCTATCACTCACTCACTCACTCACTCACTCTCTGACCAACTCTACCCCTACTATCTCTCACTCATTCACTCACTCACTCTGACCGTCTCTACCACTACTATCACTCACTCACATACTCAATCACTCTCTGACCGCCTCTACCACTACTATCACTCACTTACTCTCTGACCGCCTCTACAACTGCTATCACTCACTCACTCATGCACTCATTTACTCATTCTCTGACCATCTCTACCACTACTATCTCTCACTCACTCACTCAGTCACTCTCTGATCGCCTCTACCACTACTATCACTCACTCACTCACTCACTCTCTGACCACCTCTACCACTACTATTACTCACTCACTCACTTTCTGACCGCCTTTACCTCTACTATAACTTACTCACTCACTCACTCACTCATTCTCTGACCGCCTCTCCCACTACTATCACTCACTCACTCACTCACTCTCTGATCACCTCTACCACTACTATCACTCACTCACATACTCAATCACTCTCTGACCGCCTCTACCACTACTATCACTCACTCACTCACTCACTCACTTACTCTCTGAACGCCTCTACAACTGCTATCACTCACTCACTCACTCATTCACTCACTCTCTGACCAACTCTACCCCTACTATCTCTCACTCATTCACTCACTCACTCTGACCGTCTCTACCACTACTATCACTCACTCACATACTCAATCACTCTCTGACCGCCTCTACCACTACTATCACTCACTTACTCTCTGACCGCCTCTACAACTGCTATCACTCACTCACTCATGCACTCATTTACTCATTCTCTGACCATCTCTACCACTACTATCTCTCACTCACTCACTCAGTCACTCTCTGATCGCCTCTACCACTACTATCACTCACTCACTCACTCACTCTCTGACTGCCTCTACCACTACTATCACTCACTCACTCACTTTCTGACCGCCTCTACCACTACTATCACTTCCTCTCTGACCGCCTCTACCACTACTATAACTCACTCACTCACTCACTGACTCTCTGACCGCCTCTACCACTACTATCACTCACTCACTCACTCTCTGATCGCCTCTACCACTACTATCACTCACTCAATCATTCATTCTCTGACCGCCTCTACACCTACTATCACTCACTTACTTACTCACTCACTCACTCTCTGACTGCCTCTACCACTACTATCACTCACTCACTCACCAACTTACTCTTTGACCGTCTCTACCACTACTATCACTCACTCACATACTCAATCACTCATTCTCTGACCGCATCTACCACTACTATCACTCACTCACTCACTCACTTTCTGACTGCCTGTACCACTACTATCACTCACTCACTCTCTGACCGTATCTACCACTACTATCACTCACTCACTCACTCTCTGTCCGCCTCTACCACTACTATCACTCACTCACTCACTCACTCTCTGACCGTCTCTACAACTACTATCACTCACTCACTCACTAAATCACTCACTCACTCTCTGACCGCCTCTACCACTACCATCACTCACTCACTAAATCACTACTCTCTTATCGCCTCTACCACTACTATCACTCACTCACTCACTCACTCTCTGGCCACCTCTACCACTACTATCACTCACTCACTCACTCTCTGAGCGGCTCTACCACTACTATCACTCACTCACTCAATCACTCACCCACTCTCTGATCGCCTCTGCCACTACTATCACTCACTTACTCACTCACTCACTCACTCTCTGACCGCCTCTACCACTACTATCACTCACTCACTCACTAACTCTCTGACCGCCTCTACCACTACTATCACTCACTCACTCATTCACTCAGTCACTGACTCTCTAATTGCCACTACCATTACTGTCACTCACTCACACTCTGACCGCCTCTACCACTACTATCACTCACTCACTCACTCTCTGACCGCCTCTACCACTACTATCACTCACTCACTCAATCAATCACTGTCTGATCACCTCTACACTACTATGACTCACTCCCTCACTCACTCACTCTCTGAGCGCCTCTACCACTACTATCACTCACTCATTCACTCAATCACTCACTCACTCTCTGACCACTTCTATCACTACTATCACTCACTCACTGACTCACTCACTCACTCACTCACTCTCTGACCGCCTCTACCACTACTATCACTCACTCACTCACTCTCTGACGGCCTCTACCACTACTATCACTCACTCACTCACTCACTCTCTGAAAGCCACTACCACTACTATCACTCACTCACTCTCTCACTCACTCTCTGACCGCCTCTACCACTACTATTACTCACTCACTGACTTACTCTCTGAATGCCTCTACCCCTTTGATCACTCACTCACCCATTCAGTCACTCACTCACTCACTCTCTAACCGCCTCTACCACTACTTTCACTCACTCACTCACTCACTCTCTGACTGCCTCTACCACTACTATCACTAACTCACTCAATCACTCACCCACTCTCTGATCGCCTCTGCCACTACTATCACTCACTTACTCACTCACTCACTCTCTGACCGCCTCTACCACTACTATTACTCACTCACTCACTCACTCTCTGACCGCCTCTATGACTACTATCACTCACTCACTCAGTCACTCTCTGATTGCCTCTACCACTACTATCACTCACTCACTCACTCACTCTCTGACTGCTTCTACCACTAATATCACTAACTCACTCTCTCACTAACTCACTCTCTGACCGCCTCTACCATTACTATCACTTACTCACTCACTCACTCACTCTCTGACCGCCTCTACCACTACTATCACTCACTCACACAATCACACACTCACTCTCTGATCGCCTATAACCACTACTATCACTAACTTACTCACTCACTCACTCACTCTCTGAATGCATCTACCACTACTATTACTCACTCTCTCACTCTCTGACCGCCTCTACCACTGCTATCACTCACTAACTCACTCACTCACGCTCTGACCGCCTCTACCACTACTATCACTCACTCACTCACTCACTCACTCTCTGACCGCCTCTACCAGTACTATCACTCACTCACTCTATCACTCTCTAACCGCCTCCACAACCACTATCACTCACTTACTCACTCATTCACTGACTGCCTGTACCACTACTATCACTCACTCACTCACTCTCTGAGCGGCTCTACCACTACTATCACTCACTCACTCAATCACTCACTCACTCTCTGATCGCCTCTGCCACTACTATCACTCACTTACTCACTCACTCTCTGACCGCCTCTACCACTACTATTACTCACTCACTCACTCACTCTCTGACCACCTCTACCACTACTATTACTCACTCACTCACTTTCTGACCGCCTTTACCTCTACTATAACTTACTCACTCACTCACTCACTCATTCTCTGACCGCCTCTCCCACTACTATCACTCACTCTCTGATCACCTCTACCACTACTATCACTCACTCACATACTCAATCACTCTCTGACCGCCTCTACCACTACTATCACTCACTCACTCACTCACTCACTTACTCTCTGAACGCCTCTACAACTGCTATCACTCACTCACTCACTCACTCACTCTCTGACCAACTCTACCCCTACTATCTCTCACTCATTCACTCACTCACTCTGACCGTCTCTACCACTACTATCACTCACTCACATACTCAATCACTCTCTGACCGCCTCTACCACTACTATCACTCACTTACTCTCTGACCGCCTCTACAACTGCTATCACTCACTCACTCATGCACTCATTTACTCATTCTCTGACCATCTCTACCACTACTATCTCTCACTCACTCACTCAGTCACTCTCTGATCGCCTCTACCACTACTATCACTCACTCACTCACTCACTCTCTGACCACCTCTACCACTACTATTACTCACTCACTCACTTTCTGACCGCCTTTACCTCTACTATAACTTACTCACTCACTCACTCACTCATTCTCTGACCGCCTCTCCCACTACTATCACTCACTCACTCACTCACTCTCTGATCACCTCTACCACTACTATCACTCACTCACATACTCAATCACTCTCTGACCGCCTCTACCACTACTATCACTCACTCACTCACTCACTCACTTACTCTCTGAACGCCTCTACAACTGCTATCACTCACTCACTCACTCACTCATTCACTCACTCTCTGACCAACTCTACCCCTACTATCTCTCACTCATTCACTCACTCACTCTGACCGTCTCTACCACTACTATCACTCACTCACATACTCAATCACTCTCTGACCGCCTCTACCACTACTATCACTCACTTACTCTCTGACCGCCTCTACAACTGCTATCACTCACTCACTCATGCACTCATTTACTCATTCTCTGACCATCTCTACCACTACTATCTCTCACTCACTCACTCAGTCACTCTCTGATCGCCTCTACCACTACTATCACTCACTCACTCACTCACTCTCTGACTGCCTCTACCACTACTATCACTCACTCACTCACTTTCTGACCGCCTCTACCACTACTATCACTTCCTCTCTGACCGCCTCTACCACTACTATAACTCACTCACTCACTCACTGACTCTCTGACCGCCTCTACCACTACTATCACTCACTCACTCACTCACTCTCTGATCGCCTCTACCACTACTATCACTCACTCAATCATTCATTCTCTGACCGCCTCTACACCTACTATCACTCACTTACTTACTCACTCACTCACTCTCTGACTGCCTCTACCACTACTATCACTCACTCACTCACCAACTTACTCTTTGACCGTCTCTACCACTACTATCACTCACTCACATACTCAATCACTCATTCTCTGACCGCATCTACCACTACTATCACTCACTCACTAACTCACTTTCTGACTGCCTGTACCACTACTATCACTCACTCACTCTCTGACCGTATCTACCACTACTATCACTCACTCACTCACTCTCTGTCCGCCTCTACCACTACTATCACTCACTCACTCACTCACTCTCTGACCGTCTCTACAACTACTATCACTCACTCACTCACTAAATCACTCACTCACTCTCTGACCGCCTCTACCACTACCATCACTCACTCACTAAATCACTACTCTCTTATCGCCTCTACCACTACTATCACTCACTCGCTCACTCACTCTCTGGCCACCTCTACCACTACTATCACTCACTCACCCACTCTCTGATCGCCTCTGCCACTACTATCACTCACTTACTCACTCACTCACTCACTCTCTGACCGCCTCTACCACTACTATCACTCACTCACTCACTAACTCTCTGACCGCCTCTACCACTACTATCACTCACTCACACAATCACACACTCACTCTCTGATCGCCTATAACCACTACTATCACTAACTTACTCACTCACTCACTCACTCTCTGAATGCATCTACCACTACTATTACTCACTCACTCACTCTCTGACCGCCTCTACCACTGCTATCACTCACTAACTCACTCACTCACGCTCTGACCGCCTCTACCACTACTATCACTCACTCACTCACTCACTCACTCTCTGACCGCCTCTACCAGTACTATCACTCACTCACTCTATCACTCTCTAACCGCCTCCACAACCACTATCACTCACTTACTCACTCATTCACTGACTGCCTGTACCACTACTATCACTCACTCACTCACTCTCTGAAAGCCTCTACCACTACTATAACTAACTCACTCACTCACTCTCTGAGCGGCTCTACCACTACTATCACTCACTCACTCAATCACTCACTCACTCTCTAATCGCCTCTGCCACTACTATCACTCACTTACTCACTCACTCTCTGACCGCCTCTACCACTACTATTACTCACTCACTCACTCACTCTCTGACCACCTCTACCACTACTATTACTCACTCACTCACTTTCTGACCGCCTTTACCTCTACTATAACTTACTCACTCACTCACTCACTCATTCTCTGACCGCCTCTCCCACTACTATCACTCACTCACTCACTCTCTGATCACCTCTACCACTACTATCACTCACTCACATACTCAATCACTCTCTGACCGCCTCTACCACTACTATCACTCACTCACTCACTCACTCACTTACTCTCTGAACGCCTCTACAACTGCTATCACTCACTCACTCACTCACTCACTCTCTGACCAACTCTACCCCTACTATCTCTCACTCATTCACTCACTCACTCTGACCGTCTCTACCACTACTATCACTCACTCACATACTCAATCACTCTCTGACCGCCTCTACCACTACTATCACTCACTTACTCTCTGACCGCCTCTACAACTGCTATCACTCACTCACTCATGCACTCATTTACTCATTCTCTGACCATCTCTACCACTACTATCTCTCACTCACTCACTCAGTCACTCTCTGATCGCCTCTACCACTACTATCACTCACTCACTCACTCACTCTCTGACCACCTCTACCACTACTATTACTCACTCACTCACTTTCTGACCGCCTTTACCTCTACTATAACTTACTCACTCACTCACTCACTCATTCTCTGACCGCCTCTCCCACTACTATCACTCACTCACTCACTCACTCTCTGATCACCTCTACCACTACTATCACTCACTCACATACTCAATCACTCTCTGACCGCCTCTACCACTACTATCACTCACTCACTCACTCACTCACTTACTCTCTGAACGCCTCTACAACTGCTATCACTCACTCACTCACTCACTCATTCACTCACTCTCTGACCAACTCTACCCCTACTATCTCTCACTCATTCACTCACTCACTCTGACCGTCTCTACCACTACTATCACTCACTCACATACTCAATCACTCTCTGACCGCCTCTACCCCTACTATCACTCACTTACTCTCTGACCGCCTCTACAACTGCTATCACTCACTCACTCATGCACTCATTTACTCATTCTCTGACCATCTCTACCACTACTATCTCTCACTCACTCACTCAGTCACTCTCTGATCGCCTCTACCACTACTATCACTCACTCACTCACTCACTCTCTGACTGCCTCTACCACTACTATCACTCACTCACTCACTTTCTGACCGCCTCTACCACTACTATCACTTCCTCTCTGACCGCCTCTACCACTACTATAACTCACTCACTCACACACTGACTCTCTGACCGCCTCTACCACTACTATCACTCACTCACTCACTCACTCTCTGATCGCCTCTACCACTACTATCACTCACTCAATCATTCATTCTCTGACCGCCTCTACACCTACTATCACTCACTTACTTACTCACTCACTCACTCTCTGACTGCCTCTACCACTACTATCACTCACTCACTCACCAACTTACTCTTTGACCGTCTCTACCACTACTATCACTCACTCACATACTCAATCACTCATTCTCTGACCGCATCTACCACTACTATCACTCACTCACTCACTCACTTTCTGACTGCCTGTACCACTACTATCACTCACTCACTCTCTGTCCGCCTCTACCACTACTATCACTCACTCACTCACTCACTCTCTGACCGTCTCTACAACTACTATCACTCACTCACTCACTAAATCACTCACTCACTCTCTGACCGCCTCTACCACTACCATCACTCACTCACTAAATCACTACTCTCTTATCGCCTCTACCACTACTATCACTCACTCGCTCACTCACTCTCTGGCCACCTCTACCACTACTATCACTCACTCACTCACTCTCTGAGCGGCTCTACCACTACTATCACTCACTCACTCAATCACTCACCCACTCTCTGATCGCCTCTGCCACTACTATCACTCACTTACTCACTCACTCACTCACTCTCTGACCGCCTCTACCACTACTATCACTCACTCACTCACTAACTCTCTGACCGCCTCTACCACTACTATCACTCACTCACACAATCACACACTCACTCTCTGATCGCCTATAACCACTACTATCACTAACTTACTCACTCACTCACTCACTCTCTGAATGCATCTACCACTACTATTACTCACTCACTCACTCTCTGACCGCCTCTACCACTGCTATCACTCACTAACTCACTCACTCACGCTCTGACCGCCTCTACCACTACTATCACTCACTCACTCACTCACTCACTCACTCTCTGACCGCCTCTACCAGTACTATCACTCACTCACTCTATCACTCTCTAACCGCCTCCACAACCACTATCACTCACTTACTCACTCATTCACTGACTGCCTGTACCACTACTATCACTCACTCACTCACTCTCTGAAAGCCTCTACCACTACTATAACTAACTCACTCACTCACTCTCTGAGCGGCTCTACCACTACTATCACTCATTCACTCAATCACTCACTCACTCTCTGATCGCCTCTGCCACTACTATCACTCACTTACTCACTCACTCTCTGACCGCCTCTACCACTACTATTACTCACTCACTCACTCACTCTCTGACCACCTCTACCACTACTATTACTCACTCACTCACTTTCTGACCGCCTTTACCTCTACTATAACTTACTCACTCACTCACTCACTCATTCTCTGACCGCCTCTCCCACTACTATCACTCACTCACTCACTCTCTGATCACCTCTACCACTACTATCACTCACTCACATACTCAATCACTCTCTGACCGCCTCTACCACTACTATCACTCACTCACTCACTCACTCACTTACTCTCTGAACGCCTCTACAACTGCTATCACTCACTCACTCACTCACTCACTCTCTGACCAACTCTACCCCTACTATCTCTCACTCATTCACTCACTCACTCTGACCGTCTCTACCACTACTATCACTCACTCACATACTCAATCACTCTCTGACCGCCTCTACCACTACTATCACTCACTTACTCTCTGACCGCCTCTACAACTGCTATCACTCACTCACTCATGCACTCATTTACTCATTCTCTGACCATCTCTACCACTACTATCTCTCACTCACTCACTCAGTCACTCTCTGATCGCCTCTACCACTACTATCACTCACTCACTCACTCTCTGACCACCTCTACCACTACTATTACTCACTCACTCACTTTCTGACCGCCTTTACCTCTACTATAACTTACTCACTCACTCACTCACTCATTCTCTGACCGCCTCTCCCACTACTATCACTCACTCACTCACTCACTCTCTGATCACCTCTACCACTACTATCACTCACTCACATACTCAATCACTCTCTGACCGCCTCTACCACTACTATCACTCACTCACTCACTCACTCACTTACTCTCTGAACGCCTCTACAACTGCTATCACTCACTCACTCACTCATTCACTCACTCTCTGACCAACTCTACCCCTACTATCTCTCACTCATTCACTCACTCACTCTGACCGTCTCTACCACTACTATCACTCACTCACATACTCAATCACTCTCTGACCGCCTCTACCACTACTATCACTCACTTACTCTCTGACCGCCTCTACAACTGCTATCACTCACTCACTAATGCACTTATTTACTCATTCTCTGACCATCTCTACCACTACTATCTCTCACTCACTCACTCAGTCACTCTCTGATCGCCTCTACCACTACTATCACTCACTCACTCACTCACTCTCTGACTGCCTCTACCACTACTATCACTCACTCACTCACTTTCTGACCGCCTCTACCACTACTATCACTTCCTCTCTGACCGCCTCTACCACTACTATAACTCACTCACTCACTCACTGACTCTCTGACCGCCTCTACCACTACTATCACTCACTCACTCACTCTCTGATCGCCTCTACCACTACTATCACTCACTCAATCATTCATTCTCTGACCGCCTCTACACCTACTATCACTCATTTACTTACTCACTCACTCACTCTCTGACTGCCTCTACCACTACTATCACTCACTCACTCACCAACTTACTCTTTGACCGTCTCTACCACTACTATCACTCACTCACATACTCAATCACTCATTCTCTGACCGCATCTACCACTACTATCACTCACTCACTCACTCACTTTCTGACTGCCTGTACCACTACTATCACTCACTCACTCTCTGACCGTATCTACCACTACTATCACTCACTCACTCACTCTCTGTCCGCCTCTACCACTACTATCACTCACTCACTCACTCACTCTCTGACCGTCTCTACAACTACTATCACTCACTCACTCACTAAATCACTCACTCACTCTCTGACCGCCTCTACCACTACCATCACTCACTCACTAAATCACTACTCTCTTATCGCCTCTACCACTACTATCACTCACTCACTCACTCACTCTCTGGCCACCTCTACCACTACTATCACTCACTCACTCACTCTCTGAGCGGCTCTACCACTACTATCACTCACTCACTCAATCACTCACCCACTCTCTGATCGCCTCTGCCACTACTATCACTCACTTACTCACTCACTCACTCACTCTCTGACCGCCTCTACCACTACTATCACTCACTCACTCACTAACTCTCTGACCGCCTCTACCACTACTATCACTCACTCACTCATTCACTCAGTCACTCACTCTCTAATTGCCACTACCATTACTGTCACTCACTCACACTCTGACCGCCTCTACCACTACTATCACTCACTCACTCACTCTCTGACCGCCTCTACCACTACTATCACTCACTCACTCAATCAATCACTGTCTGATCACCTCTACACTACTATGACTCACTCCCTCACTCACTCACTCTCTGAGCGCCTCTACCACTACTATTACTCACTCATTCACTCAATCACTCACTCACTCTCTGACCACTTCTATCACTACTATCACTCACTCACTGACTCACTCACTCACTCACTCACTCTCTGACCGCCTCTACCACTACTATCACTCACTCACTCACTCTCTGACGGCCTCTACCACTACTATCACTCACTCACTCACTCACTCTCTGAAAGCCACTACCACTACTATCACTCACTCACTCTCTCACTCACTCTCTGACCGCCTCTACCACTACTATTACTCACTCACTCACTTACTCTCTGAATGCCTCTACCCCTTTGATCACTCACTCACCCATTCAGTCACTCACTCACTCACTCTCTAACCGCCTCTACCACTACTTTCACTCACTCACTCACTCACTCTCTGACTGCCTCTACCACTACTATCACTAACTCACTCAATCACTCACCCACTCTCTGATCGCCTCTGCCACTACTATCACTCACTTACTCACTCACTCACTCTCTGACCGCCTCTACCACTACTATTACTCACTCACTCACTCACTCTCTGACCGCCTCTATGACTACTATCACTCACTCACTCAGTCACTCTCTGATTGCCTCTACCACTACTATCACTCACTCACTCTCTGACTGCTTCTACCACTAATATCACTAACTCACTCTCTCACTAACTCACTCTCTGACCGCCTCTACCATTACTATCACTTACTCACTCACTCACTCACTCTCTGACCGCCTCTACCACTACTATCACTCACTCACACAATCACACACTCACTCTCTGATCGCCTATAACCACTACTATCACTAACTTACTCACTCACTCACTCACTCTCTGAATGCATCTACCACTACTATTACTCACTCACTCACTCTCTGACCGCCTCTACCACTGCTATCACTCACTAACTCACTCACTCACGCTCTGACCGCCTCTACCACTACTATCACTCACTCACTCACTCACTCACTCTCTGACCGCCTCTACCAGTACTATCACTCACTCACTCTATCACTCTCTAACCGCCTCCACAACCTCTATCACTCACTTACTCACTCATTCACTGACTGCCTGTACCACTACTATCACTCACTCACTCACTCTCTGAAAGCCTCTACCACTACTATAACTAACTCACTCACTCACTCTCTGAGCGGCTCTACCACTACTATCACTCACTCACTCAATCACTCACTCACTCTCTGATCGCCTCTGCCACTACTATCACTCACTTACTCACTCACTCTCTGACCGCCTCTACCACTACTATTACTCACTCACTCACTCACTCTCTGACCACCTCTACCACTACTATTACTCACTCACTCACTTTCTGACCGCCTTTACCTCTACTATAACTTACTCACTCACTCACTCACTCATTCTCTGACCGCCTCTCCCACTACTATCACTCACTCTCTGATCACCTCTACCACTACTATCACTCACTCACATACTCAATCACTCTCTGACCGCCTCTACCACTACTATCACTCACTCACTCACTCACTCACTTACTCTCTGAACGCCTCTACAACTGCTATCACTCACTCACTCACTCACTCACTCTCTGACCAACTCTACCCCTACTATCTCTCACTCATTCACTCACTCACTCTGACCGTCTCTACCACTACTATCACTCACTCACATACTCAATCACTCTCTGACCGCCTCTACCACTACTATCACTCACTTACTCTCTGACCGCCTCTACAACTGCTATCACTCACTCACTCATGCACTCATTTACTCATTCTCTGACCATCTCTACCACTACTATCTCTCACTCACTCACTCAGTCACTCTCTGATCGCCTCTACCACTACTATCACTCACTCACTCACTCACTCTCTGACCACCTCTACCACTACTATTACTCACTCACTCACTTTCTGACCGCCTTTACCTCTACTATAACTTACTCACTCACTCACTCACTCATTCTCTGACCGCCTCTCCCACTACTATCACTCACTCACTCACTCACTCTCTGATCACCTCTACCACTACTATCACTCACTCACATACTCAATCACTCTCTGACCGCCTCTACCACTACTATCACTCACTCACTCACTCACTCACTTACTCTCTGAACGCCTCTACAACTGCTATCACTCACTCACTCACTCACTCATTCACTCTCTCTCTGACCAACTCTACCCCTACTATCATTCACTCACTCACTCTGACCGTCTCTACCACTACTATCACTCACTCACATACTCAATCACTCTCTGACCGCCTCTACCACTACTATCACTCACTTACTCTCTGACCGCCTCTACAACTGCTATCACTCACTCACTCATGCACTCATTTACTCATTCTCTGACCATCTCTACCACTACTATCTCTCACTCACTCACTCAGTCACTCTCTGATCGCCTCTACCAGTACTATCACTCACTCACTCACTCACTCTCTGACTGCCTCTACCACTACTATCACTCACTCACTCACTTTCTGACCGCCTCTACCACTACTATCACTTCCTCTCTGACCGCCTCTACCACTACTATAACTCACTCACTCACTCACTGACTCTCTGACCGCCTCTACCACTACTATCACTCACTCACTCACTCACTCTCTGATCGCCTCTACCACTACTATCACTCACTCAATCATTCATTCTCTGACCGCCTCTACACCTACTATCACTCACTTACTTACTCACTCACTCACTCTCTGACTGCCTCTACCACTACTATCACTCACTCACTCACCAACTTACTCTTTGACCGTCTCTACCACTACTATCACTCACTCACATACTCAATCACTCATTCTCTGACCGCATCTACCACTACTATCACTCACTCACTCACTCACTTTCTGACTGCCTGTACCACTACTATCACTCACTCACTCTCTGACCGTATCTACCACTACTATCACTCACTCACTCACTCTCTGTCCGCCTCTACCACTACTATCACTCACTCACTCACTCACTCTCTGACCGTCTCTACAACTACTATCACTCACTCACTCACTAAATCACTCACTCACTCTCTGACCGCCTCTACCACTACCATCACTCACTCACTAAATCACTACTCTCTTATCGCCTCTACCACTACTATCACTCACTCACTCACTCTCTGGCCACCTCTACCACTACTATCACTCACTCACTCACTCTCTGAGCGGCTCTACCACTACTATCACTCACTCACTCAATCACTCACCCACTCTCTGATCGCCTCTGCCACTACTATCACTCACTTACTCACTCACTCACTCACTCTCTGACCGCCTCTACCACTACTATCACTCACTCACTCACTAACTCTCTGACCGCCTCTACCACTACTATCACTCACTCACTTACTCTCTGACCGCCTCTACCACTACTATCACTCACTAAATCACTCACTCTCTGACCGCCTCTACCACTGCCATCACTCACTCACTAAATCACTCACTCTCTGACCGCTTCTACCACTACTATCACTTACTCACTCACTCACTCTCTAACCGCCTATACCACTACTATCACTCACTCACTCTCTGATCACCTCTAACACTTCTATCACTCACTCACTCACTCTCTGACAGCCTCTTCCACTACTATCCTCACTCATTCACTCTCTGACCGCCTCTACCTCTACTATCATTCAGTCACTCACTATCTCACTTACTCACTCACTCTGTGACCGCCTCTACCACTACTATCACTCACTCACTCACTCACTCTCTGACCACCTCTAACACTACTATCACTCACTCACTCACTCTCTGGCCGCCTCTACAACTGCTATCACTCACTCACTCACTCACTCTCTGAACGCCTCTACCACTATTATCACTCACTAACTCACTCACTCTTTGACTGCCTCTTCCACTACTATCACTCACTCACTCACTCCCTCTCTGACCGCCTCTACCACTATTATCACTCACTAACTCACTCACTCTTTGACCGCCTCTTCCACTACTATCACTCACTCACTCACTACCTCTGTGACCGCCTCTACCACTACTATCACTCACTCACTGACTCACTTACTCACTCACTCTGTGACCGCCTCTACCACTACTATAACTCACTCAATCACTCACTCACTCACTCTCTGACCGCCTCTACCACTATTATCACTCACTCACTCACTCACTCACTCACTCTCTGTCCACCTCGTCCACTTCTATCACTCACTCACTAACTCACTCTCTGACCGCCTCTACCACTACTATCACTCACTCATTGACTCACTTACTCACTCACTCTGTGACCGCCTCTGCCACTACTATCACTCACTTACTCACTCACTCACTCACTCTCTGACCGCCTCTACCACTACTATTACTCACTCACTCAATCACTCACTGACTGTCTCTACCACTACTATCACTCACTCACTCTCTGACCGTCTCTACCACTACTATCACTCACTCACTCACTCTCTGACTGCCTCTACCACTACTATAACTCACTAAATCACTCACTCTCTGACCGCCTCTACCACTACCATTACTCACTTACTAAATCACTCACTCTCTGACCGCCTCTACCACTACTATCACTTACTCACTCACTCACTCTCTAACCGCCTTTACCACTACTATCACTCACTCACTCACTCACTCTCTGATCACCTCTAACACTTCTATTACTCACTCCCTCTCTGACAGCCTCTACCACTACTATCCTCACTCATTCACTCTCTGACCGCCTCTACCTCTACTATCATTCAGTCACTCACTATCTCACTTACTCACTCACTCTCTGACCGCCTCTACCACTACTATCACTCACTCACTCACTCACTCTCTGGCCGCCTCTACCACTACTATTACTCACTCACTCACTTACTCTCTGAACGCCTCTACCACTACTATGACTAACTCACTCACTCACTCTCTGAACACCTCTACCACTACTATCACTACCTCACATACTCAATCACTCTCTGACCGCCTCTACCACTACTATCACTCACTCACTCACTCACTTACTCTCTGAACGCCTCTACAACTGCTATCACTCACTCACTCACTCACTCATTCACTCACTCTCTGACCACCTCTACCACTACTATCTCTCACTCATTCACTCACTCACTCTGACCGTCTCTACCACTACTATCACTCACTCACATACTCAATCACTCTCTGTCCGCCTCTACCACTACTATCACTCACTTACTCTCTGACCGCCTCTACAACTGCTATCACTCACTCACTCACGCACTCATTCACTCATTCTCTGACCATCTCTACCACTACTATCTCTCACTCACTCACTCAGTCACTCTCTGATCGCCTCTACTACTACTATCACTCACTCACTCATTCACTCTCTGACTGCCTCTACCACTACTATCACTCACTTACTCACTCACTCACTCACTCTCTGACCGCCTTTACCACTACTATCACTCACGCACTCACTCACTCTCTGACCGCCTCTACCACTACTATCACTCACTCACTCACTCATTGTCTCTGACCGCATCTACCACTACTATCACTCACTCACTCACTCTCTCTCCGCTTCTACCATTACTATCACTCACTCACTCACTCTCTGACCGCCTCTACCACTACTATCACTCACTCACTCATTCACTCAGTCACTCACTCTCTAATTGCCACTACCATTACTATCACTCACTCACACTCTGACCGCCTCTACCACTACTATCACTCACTCACTCACTCTCTGACCGCCTCTACCACTACTATCACTCACTCACTCAATCAATCACTGTCTGATCACCTCTACACTACTATGACTCACTCCCTCACTCACTCACTCTCTGAGCGCCTCTACCACTACTATCACTCACTCATTCACTCAATCACTCACTCACTCTCTGACCACTTCTATCACTACTATCACTCACTCACTGACTCACTCACTCACTCACTCACTCTCTGACCGCCTCTACCACTACTATCACTCACTCACTCACTCTCTCACGGCCTCTACCACTACTATCACTCACTCACTCACTCACTCTCTGAAAGCCACTACCACTACTATCACTCACTCACTCTCTCACTCACTCTCTGACCGCCTCTACCACTACTATTACTCACTCACTCACTTACTCTCTGAATGCCTCTACCCCTTTGATCACTCACTCACCCATTCAGTCACTCACTCACTCACTCTCTAACCGCCTCTACCACTACTTTCACTCACTCACTCACTCACTCTCTGACTGCCTCTACCACTACTATCACTAACTCACTCAATCACTCACCCACTCTCTGATCGCCTCTGCCACTACTATCACTCACTTACTCACTCACTCACTCTCTGACCGCCTCTACCACTACTATTACTCACTCACTCACTCACTCTCTGACCGCCTCTATGACTACTATCACTCACTCACTCAGTCACTCTCTGATTGCCTCTACCACTACTATCACTCACTCACTCACTCACTCTCTGACTGCTTCTACCACTAATATCACTAACTCACTCTCTCACTAACTCACTCTCTGACCGCCTCTACCATTACTATCACTTACTCACTCACTCACTCACTCTCTGACCGCCTCTACCACTACTATCACTCACTCACACAATCACACACTCACTCTCTGATCGCCTATAACCACTACTATCACTAACTTACTCACTCACTCACTCACTCTCTGAATGCATCTACCACTACTATTACTCACTCACTCACTCTCTGACCGCCTCTACCACTGCTATCACTCACTAACTCACTCACTCACGCTCTGACCGCCTCTACCACTACTATCACTCACTCACTCACTCACTCACTCACTCTCTGACGGCCTCTACCAGTACTATCACTCACTCACTCTATCACTCTCTAACCGCCTCCACAACCACTATCACTCACTTACTCACTCATTCACTGACTGCCTGTACCACTACTATCACTCACTCACTCACTCTCTGAAAGCCTCTACCACTACTATAACTAACTCACTCACTCACTCTCTGAGCAGCTCTACCACTACTATCACTCACTCACTCAATCACTCACTCACTCTCTGATCGCCTCTGCCACTACTATCACTCACTTACTCACTCACTCTCTGACCGCCTCTACCACTACTATTACTCACTCACTCACTCACTCGCTGACCGCCTCTACCACTGTGATCATTTACTCACTCTCTGACCGCCTTTCCCACTACTATCACTCACTCACTCACTCACTCTCTGACCACCTCTACCACTACTATTACTCACTCACTCACTTTCTAACCGCCTTTACCTCTACTATAACTTACTCACTCACTCACTCACTCATTCTCTGACCGCCTCTCCCACTACTATCACTCACTCACTCACTCACTCTCTGATCACCTCTACCACTACTATCACTCACTCACATACTCAATCACTCTCTGACCGCCTCTACCACTACTATCACTCACTCACTCACTCACTCACTTACTCTCTGAACGCCTCTACAACTGCTATCACTCACTCACTCACTCACTCATTCACTCACTCTCTGACCAACTCTACCCCTACTATCTCTCACTCATTCACTCACTCACTCTGACCGTCTCTACCACTACTATCACTCACTCACATACTCAATCACTCTCTGACCGCCTCTACCACTACTATCACTCACTTACTCTCTGACCGCCTCTACAACTGCTATCACTCACTCACTCATGCACTCATTTACTCATTCTCTGACCATCTCTACCACTACTATCTCTCACTCACTCACTCAGTCACTCTCTGATCGCCTCTACCACTACTATCACTCACTCACTCACTCACTCTCTGACTGCCTCTACCACTACTATCACTCACTCACTCACTTTCTGACCGCCTCTACCACTACTATCACTTCCTCTCTGACCGCCTCTACCACTACTATAACTCACTCACTCACTCACTGACTCTCTGACCGCCTCTACCACTACTATCACTCACTCACTCACTCTCTGATCGCCTCTACCACTACTATCACTCACTCAATCATTCATTCTCTGACCGCCTCTACACCTACTATCACTCACTTACTTACTCACTCACTCACTCTCTGACTGCCTCTACCACTACTATCACTCACTCACTCACCAACTTACTCTTTGACCGTCTCTACCACTACTATCACTCACTCACATACTCAATCACTCATTCTCTGACCGCATCTACCACTACTATCACTCACTCACTCACTCACTTTCTGACTGCCTGTACCACTACTATCACTCACTCACTCTCTGACCGTATCTACCACTACTATCACTCACTCACTCACTCTCTGTCCGCCTCTACCACTACTATCACTCACTCACTCACTCACTCTCTGACCGTCTCTACAACTACTATCACTCACTCACTCACTAAATCACTCACTCACTCTCTGACCGCCTCTACCACTACCATCACTCACTCACTAAATCACTACTCTCTTATCGCCTCTACCACTACTATCACTCACTCACTCACTCACTCTCTGGCCACCTCTACCACTACTATCACTCACTCACTCACTCTCTGAGCGGCTCTACCACTACTATCACTCACTCACTCAATCACTCACCCACTCTCTGATCGCCTCTGCCACTACTATCACTCACTTACTCACTCACTCACTCACTCTCTGACCGCCTCTACCACTACTATCACTCACTCACTCACTAACTCTCTGACCGCCTCTATCACTACTATCACTCACTCACTTACTCTCTGACCGCCTCTACCACTACTATCACTCACTAAATCACTCACTCTCTGACCGCCTCTACCACTGCCATCACTCACTCACTAAATCACTCACTCTCTGACCGCTTCTACCACTACTATCACTTACTCACTCACTCACTCTCTAACCGCCTATACCACTACTATCACTCACTCACTCTCTGATCACCTCTAACACTTCTATCACTCACTCACTCACTCTCTGACAGCCTCTTCCACTACTATCCTCACTCATTCACTCTCTGACCGCCTCTACCTCTACTATCATTCAGTCACTCACTATCTCACTTACTCACTCACTCTGTGACCGCCTCTACAACTACTATCACTCACTCACTCACTCACTCTCTGACCGCCTCTAACACTACTATCACTCACTCACTCACTCTCTGGCCGCCTCTACAACTGCTATCACTCACTCACTCACTCACTCTCTGAACGCCTCTACCACTATTATCACTCACTCACTCACTCACACACTCAGTAATTCACTTACTCTCTCTCTAACAGCCTCTACCACTACTATCACTCACTCACTCACTCCCTCTCTGACCGCCTCTACCACTATTATCACTCACTCACTCACTCACTCTTTGACCGCCTCTTCCACTACTATCACTCACTCACTCACTACCTCTGTGACCGCCTCTACCACTACTATCACTCACTCACTGACTCACTTACTCACTCACTCTGTGACCGCCTCTACCACTACTATCACTCACTCAATCACTCACTCACTCACTCTCTGACCGCCTCTACCACTATTATCACTCACTCACTCACTCACTCACTCTCTGACCACCTCGTCCACTTCTATCACTCACTCACTAACTCACTCTCTGACCGCCTCTACCACTACTATCACTCACTCATTGATTCACTTACTCACTCACTCTGTGACCGCCTCTGCCACTACTATCACTCACTTACTAACTCACTCACTCACTCTCTGACCGCCTCTACCACTACTATTACTCACTCACTCAATCACTCACTGACTGTCTCTACCACTACTATCACTCACTCACTCTCTGACCGTCTCTACCACTACTATCACTCACTCACTCACTCTCTGACTGCCTCTACCACTACTATAACTCACTAAATCACTCACTCTCTGACCGCCTCTACCACTACCATTACTCACTTACTAAATCACTCACTCTCTGACCGCCTCTACCACTACTATCACTTACTCACTCACTCACTCTCTAACTGCCTTTACCACTACTATCACTCACTCACTCACTCACTCTCTGATCACCTCTAACACTTCTATTACTCACTCACTCTCTGACAGCCTCTACCACTACTATCCTCACTCATTCACTCTCTGACCGCCTCTACCTCTACTATTATTCAGTCACTCACTATCTCACTTACTCACTCACTCTCTGACCGCCTCTACCACTACTATCACTCACTCACTCACTCACTCTCTGGCCGCCTCTACCACTACTATTACTCACTCACTCACTCACTCTCTGAACGCCTCTACCACTACTATGACTAACTCACTCACTCACTCTCTGAACACCTCTACCACTACTATCACTCACTCACATACTCAATCACTCTCTAACCGCCTCTACCACTACTATCACTCACTCACTCACTCACTTACTCTCTGAACGCCTCTACAACTGCTATCACTCACTCACTCACTCACTCATTCACTCACTCTCTGACCACCTCTACCACTACTATCTCTCACTCATTCACTCACTCACTCTGACCGTCTCTACCACTACTATCACTCACTCACATACTCAATCACTCTCTGACCGCCTCTACCACTACTATCACTCACTTACTCTCTGACCGCCTCTACAACTGCTATCACTCACTCACTCACGCACTCATTCACTCATTCTCTGACCATCTCTACCACTACTATCTCACTCACTCAGTCAGTCACTCTCTGATCGCCTCTACTACTACTATCACTCACTCACTCATTCACTCTCTGACTGCCTCTACCACTACTATCACTCACTTACTCACTCACTCACTCACTCTCTGACTGCCTCTACCACTACTATCACTCACTTTCTGATCGCCTCTACCACTACTATAACTCACTCACTCACTCACTGACTCTCTGACCGCCTCTACCACTACTATCACTCACTCACTCACTCACTCTCTGATCGCCTCTACAACTACTATCACTCACTCAATCATTCATTCTCTGACCGCCTCTACCACTACTATCACTCACTTACTTACTCACTCACTCTCTGACTGCCTCTGCCACTACTATCACTCACTCACTCACTCACTCTCTGACCACCTCTACCACTACTATCACTCACTCAGTCACTAACTTACTCATTGACCGTCTCTACCACTACTATCACTCACTCACATACTCAATCACTCATTCTCTGACCGCATCTACCACTACTATCACTCACTCACTCACTCACTCACTTTCTGACTGCCTGTACCACTACTATCACTCACTCACTCACTCTCTGACCGTATCTACCACTACTATCACTCACTCACTCACTCTCTGTCCGCCTCTACCACTACTATCACTTACTCAATTCCTCCCTTACTCACTCAGTCTCTGACCGCCTTTACCACTACTATCACTCACTCACTCACTCACTCTCTGACCGCCTCTACCACTACTATCACTCACTCACTCACTCACTCTCTGACCGTTTCTACAACTACTATCACTCACTCACTCACTAAATCACTCACTCACTCTCTGACCGCCTCTACCACTACCATCACTCACTCACTAAATCACTACTCTCTTATCGCCTCTACCACTACTATCACTCACTCACTCTCTGGCCACCTCTACCACTACTATCACTCACTCACTCATTCACTCACTCTCTGAGCGGCTCTACCACTACTATCACTCACTCACTCAATCACTCACCCACTCTCTGATCGCCTCTGCCACTACTATCACTCACTTACTCACTCACTCTCTGACCGCCTCTTCCACTACTATCACTCACTCACTCACTCACTCTCTGACCGCCTCTACCACTACTATCACTCACTCACTCACTCTCTGACCGCCTCTACCACTACTATCACTCACTAAATCACTCACTCTCTGACCGCCTCTACCACTACCATCACTCACTCACTAAATCACTCACTCTCTAACCGCTTCTACCAGTACTATCACTTACTCACTCACTCACTCTCTAACCGCCTATACCACTACTATCACTCACTCACTCTCTGATCACCTCTAACACTTCTATCACTCACTCACTCACTCTCTGACAGCCTCTTCCACTACTATCCTCACTCATTCACTCTCTGACCGCCTCTACCTCTACTACCATTCAGTCACTCACTATCTCACTTACTCACTCACTCTGTGACCGCCTCTACCACTACTATCACTCACTCACTCACTCACTCTCTGACCGCCTCTAACACTACTATCATTCACTCACTCACTTTCTGGCCGCCTCTACCACTACTATCACTCACTCACTAACTCACTCTCTGAACGCCTCTACCACTATTATCACTCACTCACTCACTCACACACTCAGTCCTTAACTTACTCTCTCTCTGACCGCCTCTACCACTACTATCACTCACTCACTCACTCCCTCTCTGACCGCCTCTACCACTATTATATCTCACTCACTCACTCACTCTTTGACCGCCTCTTCCACTACTATCACTCACTCACTCACTCACTCTGTGACCGCCTCTACCACTACTATCACTCACTCACTTACTCACTCACTCTGTGACCGCCTCTACCACTACTATCACTCACTCAATCACTCACTCACTCACTATCTGACCGCCTCTACCACTATTATCACTCACTCACTCACTCACTCACTCTCTTACCACCTCGTCCACTTCTATCACTCACTCACTAACTCACTCTCTGACCGCCTCTACCACTACTATCACTCACTCATTGACTCACTTACTCACTCACTCTCTGACCGCCTCTACCACTACTATCACTCACTCACTCAATCACTCACCCACTCTCTGATCGCCTCTGCCACTACTATCACTCACTTATCCACTCACTCACTCACTCTCTGACCGCCTCTACCACTACTATCACTCACTCACTCACTGACTGTCTCTACCACTACTATAACTCACTCACTCACTCACTCTCTGACCGTCTCTACCACTACTATCACTCACTCACTCACTCTCTGATTGCCTCTACCACTACTATAACTCACTAAATCACTCACTCTCTGACCGCCTCTACAACTACCATCACTCACTCACTAAATCACTCACTCTCTGACCGCCTCTACCACTACTATAACTTACTCACTCACTCACTCTCTAACCGCCTTTACCACTACTATCACTCACTCACTCACTCTCTGATCACCTCTAACATTTCTATCACTCACTCACTCTCTGACAGCCTCTACCACTACTATCCTTACTCATTCACTCTCTGACCGCCTCTACCTCTACTATCATTCAGTCACTCACTATCTCACTTACTCACTCACTCTCTGACCGCCTCTACCACTACTATCACTCACTCACTCACTCTCTGACCGCCTCTACCACTACTATCACTCACTCACTCACTCTCTGGCCGCCTCTACCACTACTATTACTCACTCACTCACTCACTCTCTGAACGCCTCTACCACTACTATCACTCACTCACACACTCAGTCATTCACTTACTCTCTCTCTGACCGCCTCTACCACTACTATCACTCACTCACTCACTCAGTCTCTGACCGCCTCTACCACTATTATCACTCACTCACTCACTCACTCTTTGACCGCCTCTTCCACTACTATCACTCACTCACTCACTCACTCTGTGACCGCCTCTACCACTACTATCACTCACTCACTGACTCACTTACTCACTCACTCTCTGATCGCCTCTACCACTACTATCACTCACTCAATCACTCACTCACTCACTCTCTGACCGCCTCTACCACTATTATCACTCACTCACTCACTCACTCTCTGACCGCCTCTTCCACTTCTATCACTCACTCACTCACTCACTCTCTGACCGCCTCTACCACTACTGTCACTCACTCATTGACTCACTTACTCACTCACTCTCTGACCGCCTCTACCACTACTATCACTCACTCACTCAATCATTCACCCACTCTCTGATCGCCTCTGCCACTACTATCACTCACTTACTCACTCACTCACTCACTCTCTGACCGCCTCTACCACTATTATTACTCACTCACTCAATCACTCACTGATTGTCTCTACCACTACTATCACTCACTCACTCACTCCCTCTCTGACCGTCACTACCACTACTATCACTTACTCACTCACTCTCTGACTGCCTTTACCGCTACTATCACTCACTAAATCACTCACTCTCTGACCGCCTCTACCACTACCATCACTCACTCACTAAATCACTCACTCTCTGACCGCCTCTACCACTACTATAACTTACTCACTCACTCACTCTCTAACCGCCTATACCACTACTATCACTCACTCACTCACTCACTCTCTGATCACCTCTAACACTTCTATCAATCACTCACTCACTCTCTGACAGCCTCTACCACTACTATCCTCCCTCATTCACTCTCTGACCGCCTCTACCTCTACTATCATTCAGTCACTCACTATCTCACTTACTCACTCACTCTCTGACCGCCTCTACCACTACCATCACTCACTCACTCACTCACTCACTCTCTGACCGCCTCTACCACTACTATCACTCACTCACTCATTCTCTGACCGCCTCTACCACTACTATTACTCACTCACTCACTCTCTGAACGCCTCTACCACTACTATCACTCACTCACACACTCAGTCATTCACTTACTCTCTCTCTGACCACCTCTACCACTACTATCACTCACTCACTCACTCACTCTCTGACCGCCTCTACCACTATTATCACTCACTCACTCACTCTTTGACCGCCTCTTCCACTACTATCACTCACTCACTCACTCACTCTTTGACCGCCTCTACCACTACTATCACTCACTCACTGACTCACTTACTCACTCACTCTCTGACCGCCTCTACCACTACTATCACTCACTCAATCACTCACTCACTCACTCTCTGATTGCCTCTACCACTATTATCACTCACTCACTCACTCACTCTTTGACCGCCTCTTCCACTTCTATCACTCACTCACTCATTCTCTGACCGCCTCTACCACTACTATCACTCACTCACTCTCTAACCGCCTCTAACACTACTATCATTCACTCACTCACTCTCTGACCACCTCTATCACTACTATCACTCACTCACTCACTCTCTGACCGCCTCTACCACTACTATTACTCACTCACTCACTCACTCTCTAACCGCCTCTACCACTAATATCACTCACTCTATCACTCACTCTCTGACCGCCTCTACAACTACTATCACTCACTCACCTACTCATTCACTCACTCACTCAATGACTGCCTGTACCACTACTATCACTCACTCACTCACTCTCTGAGCGGCTCTACCACTACTATCACTCACTCACTCAATTACTCACTCACTCTCTGATCGCCTCTGCCACTACTATAACTCACTTACTCACTCACTCACTCACTCTCTGACCGCCTCTACCACCACTATCACTCACTCACTCTCTGACCACCTCTACCATTGTTATCGTTTACTCACTCTCTGACCGCCTCTTCCACAACTGTCACTCACTCAGTCACTAACTCACTCTCTGACCACCTATCCCACTACTATCACTCACTCACTCACTCACTCTCTGACCACCTCTACCACTACTATTACTCACTCACTCACTTTCTGACCGCCTTTACCTCTACTATAACTTACTCACCCACTCACTCTCTGACCGCCTCTCCCACTACTATGACTAACTCACTCACTCACTCTATGAACACCTCTACCACTACTATCACTCACTCACATACTCAATCACTCTCTGACCGCCTCTACCACTACTATCACTCACTCACTCACTTACTCTCTGACCGCCTCTACAACTGCTATCACTCACTCACTCACGCACTCATTCACTCATTCTCTGACCATCTCTACCACTACTATCTCTTACTCACTCACTCAGTCACTCTCTGATCGCCTCTACCACTACTATCACTCACTCACTCATTCACTCTCTGACTGCCTCTGCCACTACTACCACTCACTTATTCACTCACTCACTCACTCTCTGACTGCCTCTACCACTACTATCACTCACTCACTCACTTTCTGACCGCCTCTACCACTACTATCACTAACTCTCTGACCGCCTCTACCACTACTATAACTCACTCACTCACTCACTGACTCTCTGACCGCCTCTACCACTACTATCACTCACTCACTCACTCACTCTCTGATCGCCTCTACCACTACTATCACTCACTCAATCATTCATTCTCTGACCGCCTCTACCACTACTATCACACTCACATACTCAATCACTCATTCTCTGACCGCATCTACCACTACTATCACTCACTCACTCACTCTCTGACCGTATCTACCACTACTATCACTCACTCACTCTCTGTCCGCCTCTACCACTATTATTATTCACTCACTCAATCACTCACTGACTGTCTCTACCACTACTATCACTCACTCACTCACTCCCTCTCTGACCGTCTCTACCACTACTATCACTTACTCACTCACTCTCTGACTGCCTCTACCGCTACTATCACTCACTAAATCACTCACTCTCTGACCGCCTCTACCACTACCATCACTCACTCACTAAATCACTCACTCTCTGACCGCCTCTACCACTACTATAACTTACTCACTCACTCACTCTCTAACCGCCTATACCACTACTATCACTCACTCACTCACTCACTCTCTGATCACCTCTAACACTTCTATCACTCACTCACTCACTCTCTGACAGCCTCTACCACTACTATCCTCCCTCATTCACTCTCTGACCGCCTCTACCTCTACTATCATTCAGTCACTCACTATCTCACTTACTCACTCACTCTCTGACCGCCTCTACCACTACCATCACTCACTCACTCACTCACTCACTCTCTGACCGCCTCTACCACTACTATCACTCACTCACTCACTCTCTGACCGCTTCTACCACTACTATTACTCACTCACTCACTCTCTGAACGCCTCTACCACTACTATCACTCACTCACACACTCAGTCATTCACTTACTCTCTCTCTGACCACCTCTACCACTATTATCACTCACTCACTCACTCACTCTCTGACCGCCTCTACCACTATTATCACTCACTCACTCACTCACTCTTTGACCGCCTCTTCCACTACTATCACTCACTCACTCACTCACTCTTTGACCGCCTCTACCACTACTATCACTCACTCACTGACTCACTTACTCACTCACTCTCTGACCGCCTCTACCACTACTATCACTCACTCAATCACTCACTCACTCACTCTCTGATTGCCTCTACCACTATTATCACTCACTCACTCACTCACTCTCTGACCGCCTCTTCCACTTCTATCACTCACTCACTCACTCTCTGACCGCCTCTACCACTACTATCACTCACTCACTCTCTAACTGCCTCTAACACTACTATCATTCACTCACTCACTCTCTGACCACCTCTACCACTACTATCACTCACTCACTCACTCTCTGACCGCATCTACCACTACTATCACTCACTCACTCACTCACTCTCTAACCGCCTCTACCACTACTATCACTCACTCTATCACTCACTCTCTGACCGCCTCTACAACTACTATCACTCACTTACTCACTCATTCACTCACTCACTCAATGACTGCCTGTACCACTACTATCACTCACTCACTCACTCTCTGAGCGGCTCTACCACTACTATCACTCACTCACTCAATTACTCACTCACTCTCTGATCGCCTCTGCCACTACTATAACTCACTTACTCACTCACTCACTCACTCTCTGACCGCCTCTACCACCACTATCACTCACTCACTCACTCTCTGACCGCCTCTACCACTGTTATCGTTTACTCACTCTCTGACCGCCTCTTCCACAACTGTCACTCACTCAGTCACTAACTCACTCTCTGACCACCTATCCCACTACTATCACTCACTCACTCACTCACTCACTCACTCTCTGACCACCTCTACCACTACTATTACTCACTCACTCACTTTCTGACCGTCTTTACCTCTACTATAACTTACTCACCCACTCACTCTCTGACCGCCTCTCCCACTACTATGACTAACTCACTCACTCACTCTATGAACACCTCTACCACTACTATCACTCACTCACATACTCAATCACTCTCTGACCGCCTCTACCACTACTATCACTCACTTACTCACTTACTCTCTGACCGCCTCTACAACTGCTATCACTCACTCACTCACGCACTCATTCACTCATTCTCTGACCATCTCTACCACTACTATCTCTCACTCACTCACTCATTCACTCTCTGATCGCCTCTACCACTACTATCACTCACTCACTCATTCACTCTCTGACTGCCTCTACCACTACTATCACTCACTTATTCACTCACTCACTCACTCTCTGACTGCCTCTACCACTACTATCACTCACTCACTCACTTTCTGACCGCCTCTACCACTACTATCACTAACTCTCTGACCGCCTCTACCACTACTATAACTCACTCACTCACTGACTCTCTGACCGCCTCTACCACTACTATCACTCACTCACTCACTCACTCTCTGGTCGTCTCTACCACTACTATCACTCACTCAATCATTCATTCTCTGACCGCCTCTACCACTACTATCACACTCACATACTCAATCACTCATTCTCTGACCGCATCTACCACTACTATCACTCACTCACTCACTCTCTGACCGTATCTACCACTACTATCACTCACTCACTCACTCTCTGTCCGCCTCTACCACTACTATCACTTACTCAATTCCTCCCTTACTCACTCACTCTCTGACTGCCTTTACCACTACTATCACTCACTCACTCACTCACTCACTGACCGCCTCTACCACTACTATCACTCACTCACTCACTCACTCTCTGACCGCCTCTACAACTACTATCACTCACTCACTCACTAAATCACTCACTCACTCTCTGACCGCCTCTACCACTACCGTCACTCACTCACTAAATCACTCACTCTCTGACTGCCTCTACCACTACTATCACTCACTAAACTCACTCACTCTCTAACCGCCTCTACCACTACTATAACTCACTCCCTCACTCACTCACTCACTCAATCACTCACCCACTCTCTGATCGCCTCTGCCACTACTATCACTCACTTACTCACTCACTCACTCACTCGCTGACCGCCTCTACCACTACTATTACTCACTCACTCACTCACTCGCTGACTGCCTCTACCACTACTATCACTCACTCAATCACTCACTCTCTCACCACCTCTACCACTACTATCACTCACTCAGTCACTCACTGACTTACTCACTCTCAGAGCGCCTCTAACACTACTATCACTCACTCACTCACTATTTGACTGCCTCTACCACCACTATCACTCACTCACTCACTCTCTGACCGCCTCTACCACTGTTATCATTTACTCACTCTCTGATCGCCTCTTCCACAACTGTTACCCACCCAGTCACTTACTCACTCTCTGACCGCCTCTCCCACTACTATCACTCACTCACTCTCTGACCACCTCTACCACTACTATCACTCACTCACTCACTCACTCTCTGACCGCTTTTACCTCTACTATAACTCACTCACTCACTCACTCTCTGACCGCCTCCACCACTGTTATCACTTACTCACTCTCTGACCGCATCTTCCACTACTATCACTCACTCACTCACTCTCTGACCGCCTCTACCACTACTATGACTCACTCACTCACTCACTCTCTGACCGCCTCTACCACTATTATCACTCACTCACTCTCTGACCGCCTCTACCACTACTATCACTCACTCACATACTCAATCACTCTCTGACCGCCTCTACCACTACTATCACTCACTCACTCACTCACTTACTCTCTGACCGCCTCTACAACTGCTATCACTCACTCACTCACTCACTCATTCACTCACTCTCTGATTACCTCTACCACTACTATCTCTAACTCACTCAATCACTCACTCTCTGACCGTCTCTACCACTACTATCATCCACTCACATACTCAATCACTTTCTGACCGCCTCTACCACTACTATCACTCACTCACTCACTCACGCACTCATTCACTCATTCTCTGACCACCTCTACCACTACTATCTCTCACTCACTCAATCAGTCACTCTCTGATCGCCTCTACCACTACTATAACTCACTCACTCATTCACTCTCTGACTGCCTCTACCACTATTATCACTCACTTACTCACTCACTCATTTACTCGCTGACCGCCTCTACCACTACTTTTACTCACTCACTCACTCAATCGTTGACTGCCTCTACCCCTACTATCACTCACTCAATCAATCACTCACTCTCTCACCACCTTTACCACTACTATCACTCACTCAGTCACTCACTCACTTACTCACTCTCTGAGTGCCTCTAACACTACTATCACTCACTCACTCACTATTTGACTGCCTCTACCACCACTATCACTCACTCACTCACTCACTCTCTGACCTCCTCTACCACTGTTATCATTTACTCACTCTCTGACCGCCTCTTCCACAACTGTCACTCACTCAGTCCCTAACTCACTCTCTGACCGCCTCTCCCACTACTATCACTCACTCACTCTCTGACCACCTCTACCACTACTATCACTCACTCACTCTCTGACCGCCTTTACCTCTACTATAACTCACTCACTCACTCACTCTCTGACCGCCTCCACCACTGTTATCACTTACTCACTCTCTGACCGCCTCTTTCACTACTATCACTCACTCACTCACTCTCTGACCGCCTCTACCACTACTATGACTCACTCACTCACTCACTCTCTGACCACCTCTACCACTACTATTACTCACTCACTCTCTGACCGCCTCTACCACTACTATCACTCACTCACATACTCAATCACTCTCTGACCGCCTGTACCACTACTATAACTCACTCACTCACTCACTTACTCTCTTACCGCCTCTACAACTGCTATCACTCACTCACTCACTCACTCATTCACTCACTCTCTGACCACCTCTACCACTACTATCTCTAACTCACTCACTCACTCATTCTCTGACCGTCTCTACCACTACTATCACTCACTCATATACTCAATCACTCTCTGACCGCCTCTACCACTACTATCACTCACTCACTCACTCACTTACTCTCTGACCGCCTCTACAACTGCTATCACTCACTTTCTCACTCACGCACTCATTCACTCATTCTCTGACCACCTCTACCACTACTATCTCTCACTCACTCAATCAGTCACTCTCTGATCGCCTCTACCACTACTATCACTAACTCACTCATTCACTCTCTGACTGCCTCTACCACTACTATCACTAACTTACTCACTCACTCAATCACTCTCTGATTGCCTCTACAACTACTATCACTCACTCTCTGACCGCCTCTACCACTACTATAACTCACTCACTCACTGACTCTCTGACCGCCTCTACCACTACTATCACTCACTCACTCACTCACTCACTCTCTGATCGCCTCTACATCTACTATCACTCACTCAATCATTCACTCTCTCACCACCACTACCACTACTATCACTCACTTACTCACTCACTGACTCACTCTCTGACTGCCTCTACCACTACTATCACTCACTCACTCACTCACTCTCTGACTGCCTCTACCACTACTATCACTCACTCACTCAATCACTTACTCTTTGACCGCCTCTATCACTACTATGACTCACTCACATACTCAATCACTCTCTGACCGCCTCTACCCCTACTATCACTCACTCACTCACTCACTTACTCTCTGAACGCCTCTACAAGTACTATCTCTCACTCACTCAGTCACTCTCTGAGCGCCTCTACCACTACTATCACTTACTCACTCACTTTCTGACCTCCTCTACCACTACTATCACTCACTCGCTCTCTCTCTCTGACCGCCTCTACCACTACTATAACTCACTCACTCACTCACTGACTCTCCGACCGCCTCTACCACTACTATCAATCACTCACTTACTCACTCACTTTCTGATCGCCCGTACCACTACTATCACTCACTCACTCATTTACTCTTTGACTGCCTCTACCACTACTATCACTCACTCACTCCCTCACTCACTCTCTGACCGCACTACCACTACTTTCACTCACTTACTCACTCACTCACTCACTCTCTGATCGCCTCTACCACTACTATCACTCACTCACTCATTCACTCTCTGATTGCCTCTACCACCACTATCACTCACTCACTCACTCTCTGACCACCTCTACCACTACTATCACTCACTCACTCACTCACTTACTCTTTGACCATTTCTACCACTACTATCACTCACTCACATACTCAATCACTCATTCTCTGACCGCATCTACCACTACTATCACTCACTCACTCACTTACTCACTCACTCTCTGATCGCCTTTACCACTACTATCACTCACTCACTCACTCACTCTCTGACCGCCGCTACCACTACTATCACTCACTCACTCACTCACTCTCTCACTGCCTCTACAACTACTATCACTCACTCACTCACTAAATCACTCACTCACTCTCTGACCGCCTCTACCACTACCATCACTCACTCACTAAATCACTCGCTCTCTGACCGCCTCTACCACTACTATCATTCACTAAACTCACTCACTCTCTAACCGCCTCTACCACTACTATCACTCACTCACTCTCTGAGCGGCTCTACCACTACTATCACTCACTCACTTAATCACTCACCCACTCTCTGATCGCCTCTGCCACTACTATCACTCACTTACTCACTCACTCACTCACTCTCTGACCGCCTCTACCACTGCTATTACTCCCTCACTCACTCATTCGCTGACTGCCTCTACCACTACTATCACTCACTCAATTACTCACTCTCTCACCGCCTCTACCACTACTATCACTCACTCAGTCACTCACTCACTTATTCACTCTCTGAGCGCCTCTAACACTACTATCACTCACTCACTCACTATCGGACTGCCTCTACCACCACTATTACTCACTCACTCAATCACTCTCTGACCGCTTCTACCACTGTTATCATTTACTCACTCTCTTACCGCCTCTTCCAAAACTGTCACTCACTCAGTCACTAACTCACTCTTTGACCGCCTCTCCCACTACTATCACTCACTCACTCTCTGACCATCTCTACCACTACTATCACTCACTCACTCTCTGACCACCTTTACCTCTACTATAACTCACTCACTCACTCACTCTCTGACTGCCTCCACCACTGTTATCACTTACTAACTCTCTGACCGCCTCTTCCACTACTATCACTCACTCACTCACTCTCTAACCGCCTCAACCACTACTATGACTCACTCACTCACTCATTCTCTGACCACCTCTACCACTACTATCACTCACTCACTCTCTGACCGTCTCTTCCACTACTATAACTCACTCACTCACTCACTGACTCTCTGACCGCCTCTACCACTACTATAACTCACTCATTCTCTGATCGCCTCTACCACTACTATCACTCACTCAATAATTCACTTTCTGACAGCCACTACCACTACTATCACTCACTTACTCACTCACTCACTCTCTGACTGCCTCTACCACTACTATCACTCACTCTCTCACTCACTTACTCTTTGACCGCCTCTACCACTACTATGACTCACTCACATACTCAATCACTCTCTGACCGCCTCTACCACTACTATCACTCACTCACTCACTCACTCACTCACTTACTCTCTGAACGCCTCTACAACTACTATCTCTCACTCACTCAGTCACTATCTGATCGATTCTTCCACTACTATCACTCACTAACTATTTACTCTCTGACTGCCTCTACCACTACTATCACTAACTCACTCACTCACTTTCTGACCTCCTCTACCACTACTATCACTCACTCACTCTCTCTCTGACCGCCTCTACAACTACTATAACTCACTCACTCACTTACTGACTCTCCATCCGCCTCTACCACTACTATCAATCACTCACTCACTCACTCACTCTCTGATCGCCTCTACCACAACTATCACTCACTTACTCATTCACTCTCTGACTGCCTCTACCACTACTATCACTCACTCACTCACTCACTCTCTGACCGCCTCTACCACTACTATCACTCACTCACTCATTCAATTACTCTATGACCGCCTCTACCACTACTATCACTCACTCACATACTCAATCACTCATTCTCTGACCGCCTTTACCACTACTATCACTCACTCACTCACACATTTACTCACTCTCTGACCGCCTCTACCGCTACTATACCTAACTCACTCACTCACTCACTCTCTTACCACCTCTTTATCTACTATCAATCACTCACTCACTCTCTGACCGTATCTACCACTACTATCACTCACTCACTCTCTGACCGCCTCTACCACTACTATCACTCACTCACTCACTTACTCTTTGACCGTCTCTACCACTACTATCACTCACTCACATACACAATCACTCATTCTCTGACCGCATCTACCACTACTATCACTCACTCACTCACTCACTTTCTGACTGCCTGTACCACTACTATCACTCACTCACTCACTCTCTGACTGTATCTACCCCTACTATCACTCACTCACTCACTCTCTGTCCGCCTCTACCACTACTATCACTTACTTAATTCCTCCCTTACTCACTCACTCTCTGATCGCCTTTACCACTACTATCAGTAACTCACTCACTCACTCTCTGACCGCCTCTACCACTACTATCTTTCACTCACTCACTCACTCTCTGACCGCCTCTACAACTACTATCACTCACTCACTCACTAAATCACTCACTCACTCTCTGAACGCCTCTACCACTACCATCACTCACTCACTCTCTGACCGCCTCTACCACTACTATCACTCACTAAACTCACTCACTCTCTAACCGCCTCTACCACTACTATCACTCACTCCCTCACTCACTTTCTGAGCGACTCTACCACTACTATGACTCACTCACTTAATCACTCACCCACTCTCTGATCGCCTCTGCCACTACTATCACTCACTTACTCACTCACTCACTCACTCTCTGACCGCCTCTACCACTACTATTACTCACTCATTCACTCACTCGCTGACTGCCTCTACCACTACTATCACTCACTCACTTAATCACTCACCCACTCTCTGATCGCCTCTGCCACTACTATCACTCACTTACTCACTCACTCACTCACTCTCTGTCCGCCTCTACCACTACTATCACTTACTCAATTCCTCCCTTACTCACTCACTCTCTGATCGCCTTTACCACTACTATCACTCACTCACTCACTCACTCTCTGACCGCCTCTACCACTACTATCACTCACTCACTCAATCACTCTCTGACCGCCTCTACAACTACTATCACTCAATCACTCACTAAATCACTCACTCACTCTCTGACCGCCTCTACCACTACCATCACTCACTCACTAAATCACTCACTCTCTGACCGCCTCTACCACTACTATCACTCACTCCCTCACTCACTCTCTGAGCGGCTCTGCCACTACTATCACTCACTCCCTCACTCACTCTCTGAGCGGCTCTACCACTACTATCACTCACTCATTTAATCACTCACCCACTCTCTGATCGCCTCTGCCACTACTATCACTCACTTACTCACTCACTCACTCACTCTCTGACCGCCTCTACCACTACTATTACTCACTCACTCACTCACTCGCTGACTGCCTCTACCACTACTATCACTCACTCAATTACTCACTCTCTCACCGCCTCTACCACTACTATCACTCACTCAGTCACTCACTCACTTACTCACTATCTGAGCGCCTCTAACACTACTATCACTCACTCACTCACTATCGGACTGCCTCTACCACCACTATTACTCACGCACTCAATCACTCTCTGACCGCTTCTACCACTGTTATCATTTACTCACTCTCTGACCGCCTCTTCCACAACTGTCACTCACTCAGTCACTAACTCACTCTCTGACCGCCTCTCCCACTACTATCACTCACTCACTCTCTGACCACCTCTACCACTACTATCACTCACTCTCTGACCACCTTTACCTCTACTATAACTCACTCACTCACTCACTCTCTGACCGCCTCCACCACTGTTATCACTTACTAACTCTCTGATCGCCTCTTCCACTACTATCACTCACTCACTCACTCACTCTCTAACCGCCTCTACCACTACTATGACTCACTCACTCACTCACTCTCTGACCACCTCTACCACTACTATCACTCACTCACTCTCTGACCGCCTCTACCACTACTATAACTCACTCACTCACTCACTGACTCTCTGACCGCCTCTACCACTACTATCACTCACTCACTCTCTGATCGCCTCTACCACTACTATCACTCACTCAATCATTCACTCTCTGACTGCCACTACCACTACTATCACTCACTTACTCACTCACTCACTCACTCTCTGACTGCCTCTACCACTACTATCACTCACTCACTCATTCACTTACTCTTTGACCGCCTCTACCACTACTATGACTCACTCACATACTCAATCACTCTCTGACCGCCTCTACCACTACTATCACTCACTCACTCACTCACTTACTCTTTTACCGCCTCTACCACTACTATCACTCACTCACATACTCAATCACTCATTCTCTGACCGCCTTTACCACTACTATCACTCACTCACTCACACGTTTACTCACTCTCTGACCGCCTCTACCACTACTATCACTAACTCACTCACTCACTCACTCTCTTACCACCTCTTTATCTACTATCAATCACTCACTCACTCTCTGACCGTATCTACCACTACTATCACTCACTCACTCACTCTCTGACCGCCTCTACCACTATCACTCACTCACTCCCTCACTCTCTGACCGCCTCTACCACTACTATCACTCACTCACATACTCAATCACTCATTCTCTGACCGCCTTTACCACTACTATCACTCACTCACTCACACATTTACTCACTCTCTGACCGCCTCTACCACTACTATCACTAACTCACTCACTCACTCACTCTCTTACCACCTCTTTATCTACTATCAATCACTCACTCACTCTCTGACCGTATCTACAACTACTATCACTCACTCACTCACTCTCTGACCGCCTCTACCACTACTATCACTCACTCACTTACTCTTTGACCGTCTCTACCACTACTATCACTCACTCACTCACTCACTCACTTTCTGACTGCCCGTACCACTACTATCACTCACTCACTCACTCTCTGTCCGCCTCTACCACTACTATCACTTACTCAATTCCTCCCTTACTCACTCACTCTCTGATCGCCTTTACCACTACTATCAGTCACTCACTCACTCACTCTCTGACCGCCTCTATCACTACTATCACTCACTCACTCTCTGACCGCCTCTACAACTACTAAAACTCACTCACTCACTAAATCACTCACTCACTCTCTGAACGCCTCTACCACTACCATCACTCACTCAATAAATCACTCACTCTCTGACCGCCTCTACCACTACTATCACTCACTAAACTCACTCACTCTCTAACCGCCTCTACCACTACTATCACTCACTCACTTAATCACTAACCCACTCTCTGATCGCCTCTGCCACTACTATCACTCACTTACTCACTCACTCACTCACTATCTGACCGCCTATACCACTACTATTACTCACTCACTCACTCACTCGCTGACTGCCTCTACCACTACTATCACTCACTCAATTACTCACTCTCTCACTGCCTCTACCACTACTATCACTCACTCAGTCACTCACTCACTTACTCACTCTCTGAGCGCCTCTAACACTACTATCACTCACTCACTCACTATCAGACTGCCTCTACCACCACTATTACTCACTCACTCACTCACTCTCTGACCGCTTCTACCACTGTTATCATTTACTCACTCTCTGACCGCCTCTTCCACAACTGTCACTCACTCAGTCACTAACTCACTCTCTGACCGCCTCTCCCACTACTATCACTCACTCACTCTCTGACCACCTCTACCACTACTATCACTCACTCACTCTCTGACCACCTTTACCTCTACTATAACTCACTCACTCACTCACTCTCTGACCGCCTCCACCACTGTTATCACTTACTCACTCTCTAATCGCCTCTTCCACTACTATCACTCACTCACTCACTCACTGACTCTCTGATGACCTTTACCACTACTATCACTCACTCACTTACTGACCGCCTCTACCACTACTATAACTCACTCACTCACTCACTGACTCTCTGAAGGCCTCTACCACTACTATCACTCACTCACTCACTCACTCTCTGATCGCCTCTACCACTACTATCACTAACTCAATCATTCACTCTCTGACCGCCACTACCACTACTATCACTCACTTACTCACTCACTCACTCACTCTCTGACTGCCTCTACCGCTACTATCACTCACTCACTCACTCTCTGACTGCCTCTACCACTACTATCACTCACTCACTCACTCACTTACTCTTTGACCGCCTCTACCACTACTATGACTCACTCACATACTCAATCACTCTCTGACCGCCTCTACCACTACTATTACTCACTCACTCACTCACTTACTTTCTGAACGTCTCTACAACTACTATCTCTCACTCACTCAGTCACTCTCTGATCGCCTCTACCACTACTATCACTCACTAACTATTCACTCTCTGACTGCCTCTACCACTACTATCACTCACTCACTTTCTGACCTCCTCTACCACTACTATCACTCACTCACTCTCTCTCTGACCGCCTCTACCACTACTATAACTCACTCACTCACTCACTGACTCTCCGACCGCCTCTACCACTACTATCAATCACTCACTCACTCTCTGATCGCCTCTACCACTACTATCACTCACTCACTCATTCACTCTCTGACTGCCTCTACCACTACTATCACTCACTCACTCACTCACTCTCTGACCGCCTATACCACTACTATCACTCACTCACTCATTCAATTACTCTTTAACCGCCTCTACCACTACTATCACTCACTCACATACTCAATCACTCATTCTCCGACCGCCTTTATTACTACTATCACTCACTCACTCACACATTTACTCACTCTCTGACCGCCTCTACCACTACTATCACTAACTCACTCACTCACTCACTCTCTTACCACCTCTTTATCTACTATCAATCACTCACTCACTCTCTGACCGTATCTACCACTACTATCACTCACTCACTCACTCTCTGACCGCCTCTACCACTACTATAACTCACTCACTCACTCTCTGTCCGCCTCTACCACTACTATCACTTACTCAATCCCTCCCTTACTCACTCACTCTCCGTCGGCCTCTATCACTACTATCACTCACTCACTCACTCACTTTCTGACCGCCTCTACCACTACTACCACTCAATCACTCACTCACTCTCTGACCGCCTCTACCACTACTATCACTCACTCACTCACTCACTTTCTGACCGCCTCTACCACTACTATCACTCACTCTCTGACCGCCTCTACCACTACTATAACTCACTAACTCACTCACTGACTCTCTGACCGCCTCTACCACTACTATTACTCACTCACTCACTCTCTGATCGCCTCTACCACTACTATCACTCACTCACTCACTCACTTACTCTTTGACCGCCTGTACCACTACTATGACTCACTCACATACTCAATCACTTTCTGACCGCCTCTACCACTACTATAACTCACTCACTATTCACTCTCTGACTGCCTCTACCACTACTATCACTCACTCACTCACTCACTTTCAGACCTCCTCTACCACTACTATCACTCACTCACTCTCTCTCTGACCGCCTCTACCACTACTATAACTCACTAACTCACTCACTGACTCTCCGACCGCCTCTACCACTACTATCAATCACTCACTCACTCACTCACTCTCTGATCGCCTCTACCACTACTATCACTCACTCACTCATTCACTCTCTGACTGCCTCTACCACTACTATCACTCACTTACTCACTCACTCACTCATTCTCTGACTTCCTCTACCACTACTATCACTCACTCACTCCCTCACTCTCTGACCGCCTCTACCACTACTATCATTCACTCACTCATTCAATTACTCTTTAACTGCCTCTACCACTACTATCACTCACTAAACTCACTCATTCTCTAACCGCCTCTACCACTACTATCACTCACTCACTTAATCACTAACCCACTCTCTGATCGCCTCTGCCACTACTATCACTCACTTACTCACTCACTCACTCACTCTCTGACCGCCTATACCACTACTATTACTCACTCACTCACTCACTCGCTGACTGCCTCTACCACTACTATCACTCACTCAATTACTCACTCTCTCACCGCCTCTACCACTACTATCACTCTCTCAGTCACTCACTCACTTACTCACTCTCTGAGCGCCTCTAACACTACTATCACTCACTCACTCACTATCAGACTGCCTCTACCACCACTATTACTCACTCACTCTCTGACCGCTTCTACCACTGTTATCATTTACTCACTCTCTGACCGCCTCTTCCACAACTGTCACTCACTCAGTCACTAACTCACTCTCTGACCGCCTCTCCCACTACTATCACTCACTCACTCTCTGACCACCTCTACCACTACTATCACTCACTCACTCTCTGACCACCTTTACCTCTACTATAACTCACTCACTCACTCACTCTCTGACCGCCTCCACCACTGTTATCACTTACTCACTCTCTAATCGCCTCTTCCACTACTATCACTCACTCACTCACTCACTGACTCTCTGACGGCCTCTACCACTACTATAACTCACTCACTTACTGACCGCCTCTACCACTACTATAACTCACTCACTCACTCACTGACTCTCTGAAGGCCTCTACCACTACTATCACTCACTCACTCACTCACTCTCTGATCGCCTCTACCACTACTATCACTAACTCAATCATTCACTCTCTGACCGCCACTACCACTACTATCACTCACTTACTCACTCACTCACTCACTCTCTGACTGCCTCTACCACTACTATCACTCACTCACTCACTCTCTGACTGCCTCTACCACTACTATCACTCACTCACTCACTCACTTACTCTTTGACCGCCTCTACCACTACTATGACTCACTCACATACTCAATCACTCTCTGACCGCCTCTACCACTACTATTACTCACTCACTCACTCACTTACTTTCTGAACGTCTCTACAACTACTATCTCTCACTCACTCAGTCACTCTCTGATCGCCTCTACCACTACTATCACTCACTAACTATTCACTCTCTGACTGCCTCTACCACTACTATCACTCACTCACTTTCTGACCTCCTCTACCACTACTATCACTCACTCACTCTCTCTCTGACCGCCTCTACCACTACTATAACTCACTCACTCACTCACTGACTCTCCGACCGCCTCTACCACTACTATCAATCACTCACTCACTCTCTGATCGCCTCTACCACTACTATCACTCACTCACTCATTCACTCTCTGACTGCCTCTACCACTACTATCACTCACTCACTCACTCACTCTCTGACCGCCTATACCACTACTATCACTCACTCACTCATTCAATTACTCTTTAACCGCCTCTACCGCTACTATCACTCACTCACATACTCAATCACTCATTCTCCGACCGCCTTTACCACTACTATCACTCACTCACTCACACATTTACTCACTCTCTGACCGCCTCTACCACTACTATCACTAACTCACTCACTCACTCACTCTCTTACCACCTCTTTATCTACTATCAATCACTCACTCACTCTCTGACCGTATCTACCACTACTATCACTCACTCACTCACTCTCTGACCGCCTCTACCACTACTATAACTCACTCACTCACTCTCTGTCCGCCTCTACCACTACTATCACTTACTCAATCCCTCCCTTACTCACTCACTCTCCGTCGGCCTCTATCACTACTATCACTCACTCACTCACTCACTTTCTGACCGCCTCTACCACTACTACCACTCAATCACTCACTCACTCTCTGACCGCCTCTACCACTACTATCACTCACTCACTCACTCACTTTCTGACCGCCTCTACCACTACTATCACTCACTCTCTGACCGCCTCTACCACTACTATAACTCACTAACTCACTCACTGACTCTCTGACCGCCTCTACCACTACTATTACTCACTCACTCACTCTCTGATCGCCTCTACCACTACTATCACTCACTCACTCACTCACTTACTCTTTGACCGCCTGTACCACTACTATGACTCACTCACATACTCAATCACTTTCTGACTGCCTCTACCACTACTATCACTCACTAACTCACTTTCAGACCTCCTCTACCACTACTATCACTCACTCACTCTCTCTCTGACCGCCTCTACCACTACTATAACTCACTAACTCACTCACTGACTCTCCGACCGCCTCTACCACTACTATCAATCACTCACTCACTCACTCACTCTCTGATCGCCTCTACCACTACTATCACTCACTCACTCATTCACTCTCTGACTGCCTCTACCACTACTATCACTCACTTACTCACTCACTCACTCATTCTCTGACTGCCTCTACCACTACTATCACTCACTCACTCCCTCACTCTCTGACCGCCTCTACCACTACTATCATTCACTCATTCATTCAATTACTCTTTAATTGCCTCTACCACTACTATCACTCACTCACATACACAATCACTCATTCTCTGACCGCCTTTACCACTACTATCACTCACTCACTCACTCACTCACTCTCTTACCGCCTCTTTATATACTATCACTCACTCACTCACTCACTTTCTGACTGCCTGTACCACTACTATCACTCACTCACTCACTCTCTGACTGTATCTACCACTACTATCACTCACTCACTCACTCTCTGACCGCCTCTACCACTACTATCACTTACTCAATCTCTCCCTTACCCCCTTCAACTTTCTGACGGCCTCTATCACTACTATCACTCACTCACTCACTCACTTTCTGACCGCCTCTCCCACTACTACCACTCAATCACTCACTTACTCTCTGACCGCCTCTACCACTACTATCACTCACTAACTCACTCACTCTCTGACCGCCTCTACAACTACTGTCACTCACTCACTCACTAAATGACTAACTCACTCTCTGACAGCCTCTACCACTACCATCACTCACTCACTAAATCACTCACTCTCTGACTGCCTCTACCACTACTATCACTCACTAAACTCACTCACTCTCTAACCGCCTCTACCACTACTATCACTCACTCACTCACTCTCTGACCTTCTCTACCACTGCTATCAATCACTCACTCACTCTCTGACCACCCTTACCACTACTATCACTCACTCACTCTCTGACCGCCTCTACCACTACTCTCACTCACTCTCTGACCACCTCTACCACTACTATCACTCACTTACTCTCTGACCGCCTCTACCACTACTATGTCTCACTCACTCTCTGACCGCCTCTACCACTACTATCACTCTCTCACTCACTCTCTGACCGCCTCTACCACTACTATCACTCACTCACTCACTCACTATCTGACTGCCTTTACCACTACTATCACTCACGCACTCATTCACTCAATCTCTGACCATCTCTACCACTACTATCTCTCACTCACTCACTCAGTCACTCTCTGATCGCCTCTACCACTACTATCACTCACTCACTCACTCACTCTCTAACCGCCTCTACCACTACTATCACTAACTAACTTACTCACTCTCTGATGCCTCTACAACTAATATCACTCACTCACTCACTCTCTGACTGCCTGTACCACTACTATCACTCACTTACTCACTCACTCACTCAATCTCTGACTGCCTCTACCCCTACTATCACTCACTCACTCACTCAATTACTGTTTGACCGCCTCTACCACTACTATCACTCACTCACATACTCAATCACTCATTCTCTGACCGCCTTTACCACTATTATCACTCACTCACTCACACATTTACTCACTCTCTGACCGCCTCTACCACTACTATCACTAACTCACTCACTCACTCTCTTACCGCCTCTATATCTACTATCACTCACTCACTCACTCACTCACTTTCTGACTGCCTGTACCACTACTATCACTCACTCACTCACTCCCTCTCTTACCCCCTCCATATCTACTATCACTCACTCACTCCCTCACTTTCTGACTGCCTGTACCCCTACTATCACTCACTCACTCACTCTCTGACCGTATCTACCACTTCTATCACTCACTCACTCACTCTTTGACCGCCTATACCACTACTATAACTCACTCACTCACTCTCTGTCCGCCTCTACCACTACTATCACTTACTCAATCCCTCCCTTACTCACTCACTCTCTGACGGCCTCTATCACTACTATCACTCACTCACTCACTTACTTTCTGACCGCTTCTACCACTACTACCACTCAATCACTCACTCACTCTCTGACCACCTCTACCATTACTATCACTCACTCACTCACTCTCTGACCGCCTCTACAACTACTATCACTCACTCACTCACTAAATCACTCACTCACTCTCTGACCACCTCTACCATTACTATCACTCACTCACTCACTCACTCTCTGACCGCCTCTACCACTACTATCACTCACTCACTCTCTGGCTTCCTCTACAGTTACAATAACTCACTCACTCACTCTCTGACCGCCTCTACTACTGCTATCACTCACTCACTCACTCTCTGAACATCCTTACCACTACTATCACTCACTCACTCACTCACTCTCTGATCGCCTCTACCACTACTCTCACTCACTCTCTGACCGCCTCTACCACTACTATCATTCACTCACTCTCTGACCGCTTCTACCACTACTATGTCTCACTCACTCTCTGACCGCCTCTACCACTACTATCACTCTCTCACTCACTCTCTGACCGCCTCTACCACCACTATCACTCACTCACTCACTCACTCTCTGACTGCCTTTACAACTACTATCACTCACTCACTCACTCTCTGACCGCCTCTACCACTACTATCACTCACTCATTCTCTCTCCACCTCTACCACTACTATCACTCACTCACTCAGTAACTCATTCTCTAATTGCCTCTATCATTACTATCACTCACTCACTCACTCTCTGACCGCCTCTACCACTACTATCACTCACTCACTCACTCACTCATTCACTCTCCTACCGCCTCTACCACAACTATCACTCACTCACTCACTCTCTGACAGCCTCTACCACTACTATCCCTCACTCACTCAGTCACTCACTCTCTAATTGCCACTACCATTACTATCACTCACTCACTCACTCTGTGACCGCATCTACCACTACTATCACTCACTCACTCACTCTCTGACCGCCTCTACCACTACTATCACTCACTCACTCATTCAATCACTGTCTGATCACGTCTACCACTACTATGACTCACGCACTCATTCTCTGACCGCCTCTACGACTACTATCACTAAACTCAAAAAGAAATGTTTTTAAAATGAAAATTGAGTAGGAAGGCGATTTGAAAAACAATTGAAGATCATAAGTTTCGACAATTTTCAGCACTTTGAAATGTATTGCAATTTAAACGCACTAATTATGTGGATAAGTTAAAAGCATTTTCACTTACTTTCAAGTAATTTTACTGACAAGAAAAACCAATGTTTCTAAAATCAAAATAGAGTTGAAAACGATTTTTTTTTAAATTGCAGATCATAAGTTTAAATAATTTTCAGCACTTTGAAATGTATTTCAATTTTAACGCACTAATTATGTGTATAAGTTAAAAGCATTTCCACTGACTTTCAAATAATTTTACTGACAAGAAAAACCAATGTTTCTAAAATTAAAATTGAAGGCGATTTGAAAAACAATTGAAGATCATAAGTTTAGACAATTTTGAGCACTTTGAAATGTATTGCAATTTAAACGCACTAATTATGTGGATAAGTTAAAAGCATTTCCACTGACTTTCAAGTAATTTTACTGACAAGAAAAACCAATGTTTTTAAAATCAAAATTGAGTAGGAAGGCGATTTGAAAAACAATTGAAGATCATAAGTTTCGACAATTTTCAGCACTTTGAAATGTATTGCAATTTAAACGCACTAATTATGTGGATAAGTTTAAAGCATTTCCAATGCCTTTAAAGTAATTTTATTGACAAGAAAAACCAATGATTTAAAATCAAAATTGACTAGGAAGGCGATTTGAAAAACAATTGAAGATCATAAGTTTAGACAATTTTCAGCACTTTGAAATGTATTGCAATTTCAACGCACTAATTATGTGGATAAGTTAAAAGCATTTTCACTTACTTTCAAGTAATTTTACTGACAAGAAAAAGAAATGTTTCTAAAATATAAGTTTAGTAGTAGGCGATTTGAAAAAAAATTGCAGATCATAAGTTTAGACAATTTTCAGCACTTTGAAATGTATTGAAATTTTAACGCACTAATTATGTGGATAAGTTAAAAGCATTTTCACTTACTTTCAAGTAATTTTACTGATAAGAAAAACCAATTAAAAAAAAATCAAAACTGAGTTGAAGGCGATTTGAAAAAAAATTGCAGATCACAAGTTTAGACAATTTTCAGCACTTTGAAATGTATTGCAATTTTAACGCACTTATTATGTGGATAAGTTAAAAGCATTTCCACTGACTTTCAAGTAATTTTACTGACAAGAAAAACCAATGTTTCTAAAATCAAAATTGAAGGCGATTTGAAAAATAATTGAAGATCATAAGTTTAGACAATGTTTAGCACTTTGAAATGTATTGAAATTTAAACGCGCTAATTATGTGGATAAGTTTAAAGAATTCCAATGCCTTTAAAGTAATTTTATTGACAAGAAAAACCAATGTTTTTAAAATCAAAATTGAGTAGGAAGGCGATTTGAAAAACAATTGAAGATCATAAGTTTAGACAATTTTCAGCACTTTGAAATGTATTGCAATTCAAACGCACTAATTATGTGGATAAGGTAAAAGCATTTTCACTTACTGTAAAGTAATTTTACTGAAAAGAAAAAGAAATGTTTCTAAAATCAAAGTTGAGTAGAAGAAGATTTGAAAAAAAAATGCAGATCATAAGTTTAGACAATTTTAAGCACTTTGAAATGTATTGCAATTTTAACGCACTAATTATGTGTATAAGTTAAAAGCATTTACACTGACTTTCAAATAATTTTACTGACAAGAAAAACCAATGTTTCTAAAATTAAAATTGAAGGCGATTTGAAAAACAATTGAAGATCATAAGTTTAGACAATTTTTAGCACTTTGAAATGTATTGCAATTTAAACGCACTAATTATGTGGATAAGTTAAAAGCATTTCCACTGACTTTCAAGTAATTTTACTGACAAGAAAAACCAATATTTCTAAAATCAGAATTGAGTTGAAAACGATTTTTAAAAAAATTGCAGATCATAAGTTTAGATAATTTTCAGCACTTTGAAATTTATTTAAAATTTAACGCACTAATTATGTGGATAAGTTAAAAGCATTTTCACTTACTTTCAAGTAACTTTATTGACAAGAAAAACCAATGTTTTTAAAATCAAAATTGAGTAGGAAGGCGATTTGAAAAACAATTGAAGATCATAAGTTTCGACAATTTTCAGCACTTTGAAATGTATTGCAATTTCAACGCACTAATTATGTGGATAAGTTAAAAGCATTTTCACTTACTGTAAAGTAATTTTACTGAAAAGAAAAAGAAATGTTTCTAAAATCAAAGTTGAGTAGAAGACAATTTGAAAAAAAAATGCAGATCATAAGTTTAGACAATTTTAAGCACTTTGAAATGTATTGCAATTTTAACGCACTAATTATGTGTATAAGTTAAAAGCATTTACACTGACTTTCAAATAATTTTACTGACAAGAAAAACCAATGTTTCTAAAATTAAAATTGAAGGCGATTTGAAAAACAATTGAAGATCATAAGTTTAGACAATTTTTAGCACTTTGAAATGTATTGCAATTTAAACGCACTAATTATGTGGATAAGTTAAAAGCATTTCCACTGACTTTCAAGTAATTTTACTGACAAGAAAAACCAATGTTTCTAAAATCAGAATTGAGTTGAAAACGATTTTTAAAAAAATTGCAGATCATAAGTTTAGATAATTTTCAGCACTTTGAAATTTATTTAAAATTTAACGCACTAATTATGTGGATAAGTTAAAAGCATTTTCACTTACTTTCAAGTAACTTTATTGACAAGAAAAACCAATGTTTTTAAAATCAAAATTGAGTAGGAAGGCGATTTGAAAAACAATTGAAGATCATAAGTTTCGACAATTTTCAGCACTTTGAAATGTATTGCAATTTAAACGCACTAATTATGTGGATAAGTTAAAAGCATTTTCACTTACTTTCAAGTAATTTTACTGACAAGAAAAAGAAATGTTTCTAAAATCAAAGTTGAGTAGATAGCAATTTGAAAAATAATTGCAGATCATAAGTTTAGACAATTTTCACCACTTTGAAATGTATTGCAATTTCAACGCACTAATTATGTGGATAAGTTAAAAGCATTTTCACTTACTGTAAAGTAATTTTACTGACAAGAAAAAGAAATGTTTCTAAAATCAAAGTTGAGTAGATGGCGATTTGAAAAAGAATTGCAGATCATAAGTTTAGACAATTTTCACCACTTTGAAATGTATTGCAATTTTAACGCACTAATTATGTGGATAAGTTAAAAGCAATTCCATTGACTTTCAAGTAATTTTACTGACAAGAAAAACCAATGTTTCTAAAATTAAAATTGAAGACAATTTGAAAAACAATTGAAGATCATAAGTTTAGACAATTTTTAGCACTTTGAAATGTATTGCAATTTCTTCTTCTTCTTCTTCTGCGTACGCAGTCAGACAGTAACCATTATTTTTTCGAAAAAAGCGGCGGTCATCCTGAGGCTCTCGCCACTGCCATAGAGCTTGTCTTGCAGTTCCACTGGTAAAGGACACATCTGCTCTCTCTGATCCTCGTATGTCGGGCAGTTCTGCAGCAGATGTTCAGTGGTCATTTTACCAGTACCGCACGGGCATTCGTCGGTACACCCTATCTTCAATTTGTTGAATAGGTGGTACCTCAGTCTGTTGTGGCCAGTGCGAAGTCTGAAGACAACGACCTGCTCTCTTCGGTTCAACTGGTAATAGGCATCGTTTTTGGTGTAACCAGTATGTTCGGTTTCCCATTTGGTCATGTATCTGGCTTTGATAAGCCGTTTTGACTCTTCGTACGTCATACTGGTATCTGTTTGTGGTAGTCTTGCACCTTCTTTTGCCAGTCTGTCTGCCTCCTCGTTGCCTTGGATGTTGCAGTGTGACGGGACCCACTGTACCACTACCCTTTTTGGTGCGGACTGCTGGCACAGTTTGCAGAGTGCTGCTCTTAAGTCATTAAGCTCAGTGTTTTTCTGGCTTTTCAGCGCTGTGACTACGGCGAGAGCATCTGTCAGCAGGACTATATGGCTCTCATTTTCACTGTGTGTCACCATTTCTTCCACTGCCGCCCTCAGTGCCTCTGCCTCCGCTCTGAAATTGCTTGTGTACTTACCAGTAGCGAATGACATTGTTATTTTTCTGCCATTTGGTAGGTTCAGGAATGCTCCTGCCCCTCCGTTCTGTGTAGTGTTTGTTACAGAACCGTCGGTGTATGCATGGGTCCAGTCCATGCTTGGGTAGCTTTTCGTTAGGAAGCTTAGGGTAGTGTCTCTCCTTTTTTTTTCAGTCTGGCAGTTTTTGTTTGCAATACCTGGTATATTTTCTACCACCTCTGGAAATATATGCTGCCTCCAGGTAGGTTTTCGTACAGTAGTGATGGGTTTTGGTGTTGTTAGTGCGTTTATGGGATCTTCGTGCATCTTTGCTTTGGCTATTTCTGCAAAGTTTCTCCGCTTTAGTTTCCCATTTCCCAAATTGTTTAGTCTCTGGTACATTGCATGGTCCGTCAGTCTTCGGAGTTTCTCTGACTGCAGCTGGGCTCTGCAGTCTCTTCTATCGGTCATGGATTGCAGTTTTGTAATCTTTTCAAGTTCTACAATTGGCGTTGACTTCATGGCACCTGTTATAAATCTCATGGCTTGGTTTTGAAGTTTGTTAACTTTATCGAAGTTTGCCTTCGCTGCTGTTGTCCATGCCGCAATGCCATACTCGAGAACTGGTCTCACTCTTCCAGTGTACAGTTTCTTTAGTATGCCTTCGTCTGCTCCCCAGCTTGTGCCAGCAAGTTTCCTCATGATTGCCATTCTTTCTCTGGCTTTCGTTCGGTTTCTCTCAATCTGACTTTTCCATGTCATGCGCCGATCAAATGTGACTCCCAGATAGGTTGGGTTGTCGTTTGGCTGCAGGATTTTGCCATTTAGACTTAGTTTGGTACTTTGGGGTTTTAATGAAAGCGAGAATATTGTGCACGTGGTTTTCTTCTCGTTTATTTTGACCAGCCATGAGTTCGCCCACTCTTCCAGCGATGTTAGGGCCGTCTGCATCCGATTTCTTGCTATGGTGAGATTCTTTTCGGAGGTCCACATAGCCAGATCGTCTGCAAACATTGAGCTATGGACTCTTCTTGGTATATTTTCTGTAATATCGTTTATATATACCAGGAAGAGTGTGGGTGACAATACTCCCCCTTGGGGTACTCCCTGCTCGAGTGTCACCTTTTTGCTCATCTGCCCTTGTACTTGGACTCTGGCCGTTCTTTGTTTGAGGTAGTGGTTGATCCACTTGTACATCTTCCTACAGACATCACTTCTTCTTAGCTTGACTCTAAGTCCGTCCTTCCAGACTTTGTCAAATGCCTTTTCCAGATCCACCCAAACAGCTACTGTGTGTTTCTGTGCCTGGTAGGCATCTTCTATCTCCTGGGCTATGAGGATGACCTGGTCCTCAGTGGATCTGTGCTGTCTAAAGCCGGCTTGCTGTGGAATTAGTATTCGTTTTTCTTCCAGATGCCACATCAGTCTGGTGTTTATCATCCGTTCCATCAGCTTGCCGACACAGCTCAGTAGGCTGATGGGCCTGTATCCATTTGGATCTGTTTTATCCTTTCCTGTTTTTGGTACTGGTAAAAGTATTGCGATTTTCCATGCCTGGGGTACAATACCCCTTTTCCAGCTTTGGTTCAGGACTGATAGTAGTTTCCTCTTCGCTGTTTGGCCCAGCCCCATCAGCATTTCGTTTGTTATCCCGTCTTTTCCGGGAGATTTCCTTTTCTTTAGTGTTCTCATAGCTTCTTCCATTTCGCGCATTGTTAGTTTGGCCATCATGTGCTCTTCGGGAGCCGTATTTATGTTTTCGTGTCCCTTTAGCTCTTCGCTAATGTCTGTATGCTTATCTGCAGGGACCTCGATGTGGTTTGCTCTGGCATAGTGATCGACAAAGGCGTTTGCGGCTTTCTTACCTGTGATCAAGTTCTCGCCCTGCTTGATAGTAATTTGTTTATTTGACGGGGTTTCGTCGTTCATGGCTCTGACTAGCTTCCATAGCTTGTTCCCTTCTTTGTCCAGGTTTAGACTTTCAGTTTTTGTTTTTCCAGCTTTCTCTTGCTGTTTGCTTGAGAGTGTGTTTGTACTACGCCGCGGCGGCTTTGAGGGCGATGTTTGCCTCCATGGATTTTTCTCGTTCTGCCATGTTCCTAGCATTTGTTACTGCATCTTCCACTTTCTGCAACTCATCATTCCAGTAGGGCTTATAGTTTTTCCTAGCTCCTCTTGGGATGGTTTCAGTGGCGGCTTGCATTATTGCCTTGCTTAGGCTCTCTACCATGGGCTTCATTTTGGTGTTTCGTGTGTTGATGGTTTCACACAGCCCATCTGTCAGGATTGCAAATCTGTCCCAGTCGGCTCGTTTGTAATTCCAACGTGGGAGCGGTTTTGTTTCCTGTGGGCCTACTTCCATGTCAATGGTTAGCCTGATCGGCCTGTGGTCGCTACCTGCCAGTTGGTTTAGCACCTGGCGGTCTATTTTATGGTGTATGTCCTGTGTGGAGAAGGCCAAATCTGGAGTCGAGGTGGTATGCCATGTTCTTGAATAGAAGCTAGGGCTATCCTCCGGCCTATTGATTGGGGAGAAATTTGCATCTATCTCCCAATCTTCCACTTCGTCACCTCTGCTGTCTGTGTCAGAGTATCCCCATCTCTCCGAGTGGCTGTTGAAATCTCCAACTACTATGCAGTTGGAGTCTCTGACCACTAATTATGTGGATAAGTTAAAAGCATTTCCACTGACTTTCAAGTAATTTTACTGACAAGAAAAAACAATGTTTCTAAAATCAAAATTGAAGGCGATTTGAAAAACAATTGAAGATCATAAGTTTAGACAATTTTTAGCACTTTGAAATGTATTGCAATTTAAACGCACTAATTTTGTGGATAAGTTAAAAGCATTTCCACTGACTTTAAAGTAATTTTATTGACAAGAAAAACCAATGTTTTTAAAATCAATCACTCACTCACTCATTCACTCTCTGACCACCTCTACCACTACTATCACTCACTCACTCACTCTCTGACCGCCTATACCACTACTATCACTCACTCAATAACTCACTCACTCTCTGACTGCCTCTACCACTACTATCACTCACTTACTCACTCTGTGACCGCCTCTACCGCTACTATCATTCACTCACTAAGTCATTCACTCATTCTCTGACCGCCTCTACCACTACTATCAGTCACTCACTCACTCTCTGACCGCCTCTACCACTACTATCACTTAGTCACTCACTCGGTCTCTAACCGCCTCTACCACTACTATCACTAACTCACTCACTCACTCTCTGATCGCCTCTACAACTACTATCACTCACTCTCTGACTGCCTCTACCAATACTATCACTCACTCACTCATTCTCTGACCGCCTCTACCACTACTATCACTCACTCACTCTCTGACCGCCTATACCACTACTATTAACTCACTCACTCATTCCCTTACTCACTCACTCTCTGATCGCATCTACCACTTCTATCACTCACTCACTTACTCACTCACTCTCAGAGAGCCTCTACCACTACTATCACTCACTCACTCACTTTCTGACCGCCTCTACCACTACTATCACTCACTCACTCCCTCTCTGACCGCCTCTACCGCTACCATCACTCACTCACTCACTCACTCACTCTCTGACCGCCTCTACCACTACTATCAGTCACTCACTCACTCTCTGACCGCCTCTACCACCACTATCATTCACTCACTCACTATCTCTCTGACCGCCTCTACCACCACTATCACTCACTCACTCACTCTCTGACCACCTCTTCCACTACTATCACTCACTCACTCACTCTCTGACCAACTTTACCACTACTATCACTCACTAACTCTTTCACTCACTCACTCTCTGACTGTCTCTACCACTACTATCACTCACTCACTCACTCACTTACTCTTTGACCGCCTCTCCCACTACTATAACTCACTCACATACTCAATTACTCATTCTCTGACCGCATCTACCACTACTATCACTCCCTCACTCACTCTTTGACTGCCTCTACCACTACTATCACTCACTCACTCAATCACTCTCTGACCTCCTCTACCACTACTATGACTCACTCACTCACGCACTCATTCTTTGACCGCCTCTACCACTACTATCACTCACTCACTCACTCTCTGTCCGCCTCTACCACTACACTCACTCACTCAGTCACTCACTCTCTGACCGTCTCTACCACTACTATCAATCACTCACTCACTCACTCACTCTCTGACCACCTCTACCACTACTATCACTCACTCACTCACTCACTCACTCTCTGACCGCCTATACCACTACTATCACTCAATCAATAACTTACTCACTCACTCTCTGACTGCCTCTACCACTACTATCACTCACTCACTCACTCTGTGACCGCCTCTACACCTTCTATCACTCACTCACTCACTCTCTGACCGCCTCTACCACTACTTTCACTTACTCACTCACTCACTCTTTGACCGCATCTACCACTACTATCACTAACTTACTAACTCACTCACTCACTCTCTGACTGCCTCTATCACTACTATCACTCACTCACTCACTCTGTGACCGCCTCTACACCTTCTATCACTCACTCACTCACTCACTCTCTGACCGCCTCTACCACTACTTTCACTCACTCACTCTTTGACCGCCTCTACCACTACTATCACTCACTCACTAAGTCAATCACTCATTCTCCGACCGCCTCTACCACTATCACTCACTCACTCACTCTCTGACCGCCTCTACCACTACTATCACTCACTCACTCACTCACTTACTCTCTGACCGCCTCTACAACTCCTATCACTCACTCACTCACTCTCTGACCACCTCTACCACTACTATCTCTCATTCACTCACTCAGTCACTCTCTGATCGCCTCTACCACTACTATCACTCACTCACTCATTCACTCTCTGACTGCCTCTACCACTACTATCACTCACTTACTCACTCACTTACTCACTCTCTGACTGCCTGTACCACTACTATCACTCACTCACTCTCTGACTGCCTCTACCACTACTATCACTCACTCACTCATTCTCTGACTGCCTCTACCACTACTATCACTCACTCACTCTCTGACCGCCTCTACCACTACTATCACTCACTCACTCACTCCCTTACTCACTCACTCTCTGACCGCCTCTACCACTACTATCACTCACTCACTCTCTGAGAGCCTCTACCACTACTATCACTCACTCACTCACTCATATTCTGACCGCCTCTACCGCTACTATATCTCACTTACTCACTCACTCTCTAACCACCTCTACCGCTACTATCACTCACTCACTTACTCTCTGACCGCCTCTACCACTACTATCAGTCACTCACTCACTCACTCTCTGACCGCCTCTACCACCACTATCACTCACTCACTCAGTCATTATCTCTCTGACCGCCTCTACAACTACTATCACTCACTCACTCACTCGCTCACTTACTATCTGAACGCTTCAACCACTTCTATCACTCACTAACTCACTCACTCTCTTACCGCCTCTACCACTACTATCACTCACTCACTCACTCTCTGACCGACATTACCACTACTATCACTTAGTCACTCACTAGCTCTCTAACCGCCTCTACCACTACTATCACTCACTCACTCACTCACTCTCTGACCACCTCTACAACTACTATCACTCACTCACTCTCTGACTGCCTGTACCACTACTATCACTCACTCACTCACTCTCTGACTGCCTGTACCACTACTATCACTCACTCACTCACTCTCTGACTGCCTCTACCACTACTATCACTCACTCACTCATTCTCTGACCGCCTCTACCACTACTATCACTCACTCACTCTCTGACCGCCTATACCACTACTATCACTCACTCACTCACTCCCTTACTCACTCACTCTCTGATCGCCTCTAAAACTACTATCACTCACTCACTTATTCACTCACTCTCTGCGAGCCTCTACCACTACTATCACTCACTCACTCACTCTCTGATCGCCTCTACCACTACTATCACTCACTTACTCACTCTCTGACCGCCTCTACCGCTACCATCACTCACTCACTCACTCACTTTCTGACCGCCTCTACCACTACTATCAGTCACTCACTCACTCACTCTCTGACCGCCTCTACCACCACTATCACTCACTCACTCACTCACTATCTCTCTGATCGCCTCTACCACTGTTATCACTAACTCACTCTCTGACCGCCTCTACCACTGTTATCACGAACTCACTCTCTGACCACCTCTACCACTACTATCACTCATTAACTCTTTCACTCACTCTCTGATCACCTCTACCGCTACTATCACTCACTCACTTACTCCATGACCGCCTCTACCACTACTATCAGTCACTCACTCACTCACTCTCTGACAGCCTCTACCACCACTATCACTCACTCACTCACTCATTATCTCTCTGACCGCCTCTACCACTACTATCACTCACTCACTCACTCGCTCACTCACTCTCTGAACGCTTCAACCACTTCTATCCCTCACTAACTCACTCACTCTCTTACCGCCTCTACCACTACTATCACTCACTCACTCACTCTCTGACCGACACTACCACTACTATCACTTAGTCACTCACTAGCTCTCTAACCGCCTCTACCACTACTATCACTAACTGACTCACTCACTCTCTGACCACCTCTACAACTACTATCACTCACTCACTCTCTAACTGCCTTAACCACTACTATCACTCACTCACTCACTCTCTGACTGCCTCTACCACTACTATCACTCACTCACTCATTCTCTGACCACCTCTACCACTACTATCACTCACTCACTCTCTGACCGCCTATACCACTACTATCACTCACTCACTCACTCCCTTACTCACTCACTCTCTGACCACCTCTACAACTACTATCACTCACTCACTCTCTAACTGCCTTAACCACTACTATCACTCACTCACTCACTCTCTGACTGCCTCTACCACTACTATCACTCACTCACTCATTCTCTGACCACCTCTACCACTACTATCACTCACTCACTCTCTGACCGCCTATACCACTACTATCACTCACTCACTCACTCACTTATTCACTCACTCTCTGCGAGCCTCTACCACTACTATCACTCACTCACTCACTCACTTTCTGACCGCCTCTACCACTACTATCACTCACTTACTCACTCTCTGACCGCCTCTACCGCTACCATCACTCACTCACTCACTTTCTGACCGCCTCTACCACTACTATCAGTTACTCACTCACTCACTCTCTGACCGCCTCTACCACCACTATCACTCACTCACTCACTCACTATCTCTCTGACCGCCTCTACCACTGTTATCACTAACTCACTCTCTCACCGCCTCTACCACTGTTATCACTAACTCACTCTCTGACCACCTCTACCACTACTATCACTCATTAACTCTTTCACTCACTCACTCACTCTCTGAACACCTCTACCACTACTATCACTCATTAACTCTTTCACTCACTTACTCACTCTCTGACCGCCTCTACAACTACTATCACTCACTCAATCACTCACTCTCTGCCTCTACCACTACTATCACTCACTCACTCATTCTCTGACCGCCTCTACCACTAATATCACTCACTCACTCTCTGACCGCCTATACCACTACTATCACTCACTCACTCACTCACTTACTCTTTGACTGCCTCTACCACTACTATAACTCACTCACATACTCAATCACTCATTCTCTGACCGCCTTTACCACTACTATCACTCACTCACTCACTCTTTGACCGCCTCTACCACTACTTTCACTCACTCACTCACTCAATCACTCTCTGACCACCTCTACCACTACTATCACTCACTCACTCACGCACTCATTCTTTGACCGCCTCTACCACTAATATCACTCACTTACTCACTCTCTGTCCGCCTCTACCACTGCTATCACTCACTCACTCACTCACTCTCTGACCGTCTCTACCACTACTATCACTCACTCACGCACTCATTCTTTGACCGCCTCTACCACTACTATCACTCACTTACTCACTCTCTGACTGCCTCTATCACTACTATCACTCACTCACTCACTCACTCTGTGACCGCCTCTACACCTTCTATCACTCACTCACTCACTCTCTGACCACCTCTACCACTACTTTCACTCACTCACTAAGTCAATCACTCATTCTCTGACCGCCTCTACCACTACTATCACTCACTCACTCACTCTCTGACCGCCTCTACCACTACTATCACTCACTCACTCACTCACTTACTCTCTGACCGCCTCTACAACTCCTATCACTCACTCACTCACTCTCTGACCACCTCTACCACTACTATCTCTCATTCACTCACTCAGTCACTCTCTGATCGCCTCTACCACTACTATCACTCACTCACTCATTCACTCTCTGACCGCCTCTACCACTACTATCACTCACTTACTCACTCACTCTCTGACTGCCTCTACCACTACTATCACTCACTCACTCATTCTCTGACCGCCTCTACCACTACTATCACTCACTCACTCTCTGACCGCCTATACCACTACTATCACTCACTCACTCACTCCCTTACTCACTCACTCTCTGATCGCCTCTAAAACTACTATCACTCACTCACTTATTCACTCACTCTCTGCGAGCCTCTACCACTACTATCACTCACTCACTCACTCTCTGATCGCCTCTACCACTACTATCACTCACTTACTCACTCTCTGACCGCCTCTACCGCTACCATCACTCACTCACTCACTCACTTTCTGACCGCCTCTACCACTACTATCAGTCACTCACTCACTCACTCTCTGACCGCCTCTACCACCACTATCACTCACTCACTCACTCACTATCTCTCTGATCGCCTCTACCACTGTTATCACTAACTCACTCTCTGACCGCCTCTACCACTGTTATCACGAACTCACTCTCTGACCACCTCTACCACTACTATCACTCATTAACTCTTTCACTCACTCTCTGATCACCTCTACCGCTACTATCACTCACTCACTTACTCCATGACCGCCTCTACCACTACTATCAGTCACTCACTCACTCACTCTCTGACAGCCTCTACCACCACTATCACTCACTCACTCACTCATTATCTCTCTGACCGCCTCTACCACTACTATCACTCACTCACTCACTCGCTCACTCACTCTCTGAACGCTTCAACCACTTCTATCCCTCACTAACTCACTCACTCTCTTACCGCCTCTACCACTACTATCACTCACTCACTCACTCTCTGACCGACACTACCACTACTATCACTTAGTCACTCACTAGCTCTCTAACCGCCTCTACCACTACTATCACTAACTGACTCACTCACTCTCTGACCACCTCTACAACTACTATCACTCACTCACTCTCTAACTGCCTTAACCACTACTATCACTCACTCACTCACTCTCTGACTGCCTCTACCACTACTATCACTCACTCACTCATTCTCTGACCACCTCTACCACTACTATCACTCACTCACTCTCTGACCGCCTATACCACTACTATCACTCACTCACTCACTCCCTTACTCACTCACTCTCTGACCACCTCTACAACTACTATCACTCACTCACTCTCTAACTGCCTTAACCACTACTATCACTCACTCACTCACTCTCTGACTGCCTCTACCACTACTATCACTCACTCACTCATTCTCTGACCACCTCTACCACTACTATCACTCACTCACTCTCTGACCGCCTATACCACTACTATCACTCACTCACTCACTCCCTTACTCACTCACTCTCTGATCGCCTCTAAAACTACTATCACTCACTCACTTATTCACCCACTCTCTGCGAGCCTCTACCACTACTATCACTCACTCACTCACTCACTTTCTGACCGCCTCTACCACTACTATCACTCACTTACTCACTCTCTGACCGCCTCTACCGCTACCATCACTCACTCACTCACTTTCTGACCGCCTCTACCACTACTATCAGTTACTCACTCACTCACTCTCTGACCGCCTCTACCACCACTATCACTCACTCACTCACTCACTATCTCTCTGACCGCCTCTACCACTGTTATCACTAACTCACTCTCTCACCGCCTCTACCACTGTTATCACTAACTCACTCTCTGACCACCTCTACCACTACTATCACTCATTAACTCTTTCACTCACTCACTCACTCTCTGAACACCTCTACCACTACTATCACTCATTAACTCTTTCACTCACTTACTCACTCTCTGACCGCCTCTACAACTACTATCACTCACTCAATCACTCACTCTCTGACTGCCTCTACCACTACTATCACTCACTCACTCATTCTCTGACCGCCTCTACCACTAATATCACTCACTCACTCTCTGACCGCCTATACCACTACTATCACTCACTCACTCACTCACTTACTCTTTGACTGCCTCTACCACTACTATAACTCACTCACATACTCAATCACTCATTCTCTGACCGCCTTTACCACTACTATCACTCACTCACTCACTCTTTGACCGCCTCTACCACTACTTTCACTCACTCACTCACTCAATCACTCTCTGACCACCTCTACCACTACTATCACTCACTCACTCACGCACTCATTCTTTGACCGCCTCTACCACTAATATCACTCACTTACTCACTCTCTGT